>BPLS01025672.1:0-12995 GCA_019656275.1 Rhododendron kiyosumense
AGGAAGGAAGGAAAGAAAGACGGGGGCGGGGGGCGGCGGCGGCTAAATTTAGAATTCAGTTGTGGGGTAAGGTGGGTGGGTGGTCAAGGGGGATGGAAAAGCAAGTCTCTTTAGTTCTTGCTTTAGGGAGGTAAGACGAAGTAATCTCTAACCAACAAACCAGAGAAAGAAAAAAGTAGTTTGAATTTTATTTCTAAAAGTAGTTTTTGAATACCATTTTAGACATGGGGCCAGAGAGAGAAAATCAAGACCGGCAAAGTCACTTTTTGACTTTAAACTTTTATTATTAAAATCATTGGGTGTACAGTAAAATGGGCCCCACCATTCCCTCCTTTGTCCTTTTCCCAGGTTTTGGAGAGAGAGAGAGAGAGATTGCACAGATTCTTTTCTGTATCCCTAGATTCTTCTCTGTAACCGGCCCCTTTTTTTTTTCCTTTTTTGGCAACAGTTTTAGTTAGAGGTTCCACTTATTTTCAAAATAACTTATCCAATCACATATTTTTACATTTTAACTCAATTTTTAATCCAAAAACGTGAACCAAACAGAGTAAATTCTCTGGTTCGCAAAAGTTCAAAACTTAAAAGTAACGAGTCTTTATAAAATAAATGTAAACTTTTTGCTCCTAGATACTAACTACCAAAAAAAAAAGGTTCGAATTTTTTCATGATAAGAATGTTTTTTTTTTTTTTAAAAGTTATCCTTTTGCGAATGGAACAATCTTTGTGGGATGAAGTACTTTTGTGCTTCTAATGATAAATTATTGTCCCTATTTTTCCTTGGAGACCGACAAGAGTAAGTCAATTACCTCCACAACAGTGAACTTGACAAGACCAACGTTATATATATAAGATTGAGAGAAACTTATTCACGGAGTCTCCGTGAAAACCCTGTTTATGGAGCCCCGTAATCTCAGCCGTCCATTCTGGAAATCAACGGTTCAGATTTTGTTTCATTTATGACCTATCATAAATGCCCGGATCGGTCATAGATCCCTTTCAATCCGGATAGTCCAAAACACCATCGGACGGTTGAGATGGATTCCGTAATCCTCTATTCACGAAAAGCTCCGTGAAGAAGATTTTCTCTATATGGATAGAATCCCAGTTCAATGTAAGCTCAATTTCTTACTAAAGATTGGTTTTCTAGGACTTTGTTGAGATCCCAGAAAAACCCAACTAACCAATACAGTGATATGCCCCACGGTTTTCTTCGATATTTGTAGAAATTTTTCACACATATCCGTGAATTTGTAAAAGACTATACAAAGTCCTTATAGAGCTTACAATATTTCCCTCAACTAGACCCAAAGGCCCTCAAAAAGTGGGTTGCAAAAGTCTGAGGTAACCCCAAAATATCCCAAATACACGCCACCTTTGAAAACTTTCCATATATGAAAAGTTGAAAAAGCTGTCAACAAGTTGCACGAAGCCCAATTGTAGCGCTACTCTTTCTTAGTAGCGCTACAAATCCCCTTAAAACTCGCAGGTGCTGTTTTGTCGAACTTGATCTGTAGGGCTACTCTAGTGCAGTAGGGCTACTCAAAGTTCTGGTCTGCTGCTTATTGAATGGGTAGCACTACTCTCTCATAGTAGGGCTACCAAGACCCTTAAATCTGCACTTCAAGTTTTTGGTTCTTGTTTTGGCATCCAACGGTCCCAAGTATCTCCCGAAGCTTCTTTTCTTCGTTTCTGGGCCTCATAGGCAACACATCACATGGCCGCGGAGCCTTAGAATCACAAATGGCGTCAAAATACACCCCATTGCATCGTATTCCTGAAACGGTCAGAAACATATCTTTCGTGCAATATTACATAAAGACGATATATTATGCTAGAAGATGCAATAAAACGGGGACATTTCGGCACTACTATTTACAAAATTACATGCCGATCACGCCCCCCGGCCAACTTGGACTTTGCTAGTCCCTAGCAAACAAAAACAAAAACAACTAAAGTATACTATGTTATCTCCCCGCGAAAGAAGATACAAGAACTATGCTCAACAAGGGGAAGGGGACACGACACGTGTCCGACACGTCCTTTCGAGTCCTGCCACATAAAATTCACAACCATTCATGCCATGAATTTAAACGAACAAGCCGAACCCAGAAAGTCAAGCATGCATGCACCACATCGAGTTTCCATTCCAAAACTCGTAAATTCAACTCTTATTTTCACTCAAACAACAAGAAGTGCAAACATGCCATGAGGCGCTAGCGAACAAAGCAATAGTCGGAGTAAAAAAGACTATGCATGCTATCAAAACAACACCGAGAAACAGAAAGCAAGCTATTTATATACACAGCTAAGTTAATGGAACTAAAATCATGCTCGAATACGGAATAAATAATTAACATGCATTGAATGGAGTTAAAAGGCATACGAAAGATCAACTAAGGACTTAATAGCCTATAATGACCTTGGTTAGCAAAAAGGGATACAAAATGTGTAGTGACCATATACTTTTGTGCGGTAAAACTACCCTTTGGACACTACCAACCCTAGGTCTTCCCGACATGGCCAAGATGCCGGCCATAACAAAACATGCATACTAAAACATACTACTAATGACACTATGTCCACCGACACGTACTACTACTACTAGATAGATAGACGGTGGTCAGGCGATCGCAAAGAGGTTAATTCCAATCAAACAAAATCCGCAGACTCGGGATTGATAACCGCACTCCCAAAGGAGAGTGCCAAAATCAGTTTGTGGTGCCAATTTATTTTGGCACTCCTTTAGAGAGTGCAGTTATCAATTTTGGAAGTGCCAAAAGCAAATTGATTTTGGTAATAACAGATTGGAACCCTCAACTACAATGAACAGTTTCTACTGGACTAAGACGGTTGCTTGTTTGTCTATTGGTCCATTGCCTTTGTTTGATGCTTCTTAAATAAAAATGTGGCAGATATTTTTAGCAGTTTAATGATGCTGTATGAATTGTGCATACCCATACTTTGGACTATTTATGAAGGAAACATGGTAATTTGCACAGAAATTGAATTGGGTCTTTAGACCTGCCCTCTCTGATGCCATTTGGTTTTGATTTGGGGGCATAATTCTACAACAAAACAGGTATAAGGGGGCAACTATTTCAGTGGTATTCAAAGAGCCACTTTTTGTATATTGCCAAATGTTAAGTCTGGCTCCAATTCTCTCCCGCCCATACCCCCAATGATTGGGAACTATATGGGTTCTGTTGTTGTTGTTGTTGTTATTGATGATGCTGCTCTATGAGATCCGTTGGTGTCTTAGAACAGTAACTTCTGACTAGCTAGTGAGACACGGGGTCATGAATGTTTCCTGAACAAGCTGTTCAATATTCAATGTGCATGATTCAAGATTGTACTGATTTATATTTTACAGCGACGAATTTGCCTGCTATTCAGTATTCGAACATGTAACCAAGCAAAGTGCCAAAGAAACCACAATACATTTTAAATGTAGCAATTGTGTTGTTACTTGCCCCAGTCTATTGTATTCTTTTGTTTTCCATTTTATTTTCATTGCTTTTTGTCATTTATCCACTTTACCATCGGTTGTCTCTCTTCCAGTGTACTGTAAACTCCCGTGGGTACAGAGAGCAAGCTTATAACGAAATCCTTCCCAGTCTTTCCTTACACCACAACAGTACAAGGGTCTGATAGTGAGTCATTCGTATTCTTGACTAAACGGAACCAATACAGATTCAGTCCTACTTTTGTTTCGTTGACAATGTACCTGGATAAATTGCAAAGGGGAATAATATGCTTATTTTATTCGATCTGAGGTTGAATCCATGAAAACATGATCATTAAAACATGGTCATTGAATACTTTACTCAATGGCTATATTTGAATAGAAAACCAAATATTTAAAAAAATTGAATAGAAAAAATAGGAGTAGAAAGAAAGAATAATTTAATTCAGTAAAGTTAGAATAAAAAGTCTGATTCTATGTGATTTTTAAAAACTGACCAGCGCGCTACTTCCCAAAAGTGATTTTTAAGATTAAATTGGGTCTAAAATTTGACTAGCCTGATATTGATGCTCATGGCTCTAAATCTTCAAAATGAATCCACCCTCTTTTGAGTTAATTATACTTATGTGAAAGAGTGGTCATAGGATAATATGCACCCGTAGCAGATATGCACCCCTCAAATGTTTTAACCAACAAGTTGGTTTTTATTCTCGGATTCAAAATGGAAAGGCAAAGGTTGTGTTTGGTTGGGAGTTTAGTTTAGTTTAGTTTTGGTAGTAGGTGGAGAGAGAAATAGAGTAATGATTGAAAATAGGGATAATGATTTGAGAGAGATAGAGAGAGATGAGAAAGTAATAATTGAAAAAATAGAGTAATGATTGGGGAAAAAAGTAGGGTAATGATTGGTTTTCAAAACTAAAACTAAACGGAAATGGCAACCGAACAAAGCCTTAAAAGTAATGTTACTAGCCTCTCCTCTGGCCCTGGCCTAGGAGTAGGACTTCGAGTCGGGCGCGTCTTTTATTATACTTAATTTTTTAAATGGATATTCTTTAACGGAAAAGGAAATAATGAAAAAACATGGACTAAAAAGAGGGATGGCGGGTTGCCCCACACCAACCACCAAATTTCACATCCTACAATTGATAAAAACTTAGACAGTAGAAAAACGGAAGCGGAGACTCTGCCGTATAAATCTCAAACTGCACTTTTATGCACTCAATCACAACCTAATTAAAAAATTTAATAAGCTTCAAAAATTTGTTCAAGATTAAATTACTAGAACAAATTAGTTTACTTGTGAGCCTAAATTATTTGAACATCATAAGAATGATCCAGCTTTTATCAGAAACACCAATACAAACCCGAACTCAATTAGCTAATTTCAAACTTCTCAACATACTCTGAACTCTGAAGCATTAAACCAGAAAAACTGCTATGCTTTTGGTAATAAATCCCTCATATTATTCTCTTGTTTAAGGTCAGCAACCTAATCAAACAGGCAACTAAAATTTGTAACATATAAAATGGAACTCATAAGCCAAGTAGAAACTGGATCACACAACTAATAATCAGGTGGTACATTTCGTTAGCAGCCATTGTATCTATCATTTTGCTAATATAAGATCCCCATATTAAGAGTCATTCACTTCTGTTGTTTGCCTATAAAAAATTTCATTATTTGACCAGCTCAAGATACAACTGACATTAATTTTATGTGACAGACAGAATCGCACAAACCAAATGGAAAGGAAGACTCCAAAAAAAAAAAACCTAGAGGTGATGTGAACTGTCTGGATTTGAATGCGTTGGGAATATCAATCTAATTCTCTGGATTCAAAATGGTTTCATAGAGTGATGCATTTGGCACTCAAGTACACATGCTAGCTATATTCAACTGCAAAGCAAACTTTATGCCTTCTGTTGATAAGTGGTTTCAACAACAGGAACGTACTCCTGGTCCATATATCTGACGACAACGGTCATGGAATGATCCAACGAGTCGAGAGACTACGTCCGTAAAAAAATACAGAAGCCACCTGTCAAATATAAGGTATTTGACCAACTCAGAATGCTTAAAACTACTATAGTACAACCGAAACTAGCGATAGAAAACTTGTTTCGTCACTCGAAGCCTTGTAGAGTGAGGCTGGCAGTCCTCGAACAGTTGTTGATATCATGTTACGCAATGTAGATGAACAAACATTAAAAGAATCAAGCTAAGATATTGTGTCCAGGTTAAACGGAACCAATACAGATTCAGTCCTATTACTTACGACACATCTTCACTCGGGATATATGCACTGTGTGTAATTTGCAGCGGTTCGGGAGCAAAAAACATGATCGAGAACCAAAAGTGTGTGTGTGTCTCTCTCTCCTGCGGTCTTATCTATAGGGAGAGAGAGAGATCGAGAGAGAGAGGAATTCAAAAATTCTGCCCGTTCAGTTTCACCGACATCCAAACCAATCAGTTGACAATGCATGTCCCCCGATGGGACGCAACCTGAACCGTCTGGCAAGGCGTCCTTTCGCTTACCTCGGCGTGACATCATGGAGACACGTGGTGTGGAGCGATTGGGGCTCCGTGCTTACAGTTGTCTCTAGAGGGTCTCGAAGCGGCGTCACAAGAATCGAGGAAGAACCTTCAAGAAAACGACAAGTCTTGAGATGGTGAAACGGTTCGGCCCAGGCTTTGATCAACTCCCGCTACGGTAGCCAACAACAAAAGTTGAGGGGCTATTGTAGTGGGCCGAATCAGCTGACCTGACCATGGTTCGGCTGGGCCTCACCAAGCGAGTCTAAAGGCTCACTCAGAAGACCACGATAAACTCTTAGCAGGACTCTTAGATTCGGTGAAGGGTGTCGGTCACCTCGACAATCGTGCCTTGGGCAACAGCCACCGGGTTATTCCCACCAGTATTAAGAAACTCGGGCCCGAGTGAGAGCTGCGGAGGAGAAAAGTTACAAAGCAACAAATTGAGTCAAAACTTCATACAACCAATCTACTATAATATCTGCTGATCAAAGAAGAAAATAAAAACTACTACGTTATCCACTACAATGGATGAAAAGAAAAAATTGATTCTCAAAAAACGCTCCAACAATGATAGCGAAATCTTTTTTCCCCCATCACCACAACAGTGAGCGTGCAATCCTGCCATAATTTAATTTATCCATTATTTCTGTATGCTATTAGTTCCATGTATTTATGCTTGCAAAATATGTCCATGTATAAGCTGTTAAAAGGAATAGTTCTTCAGAATAATAGTAGTTCGAACGAATTACTTCCCATATCTAATCTTTATGTTCCAACTGTAGCAACTGTAAATCTGTAATGGTCTTCCGTCCACCACCGATAGGCGGACCGGCCTGTTTGTAGCCTCTTTCCAGGAACCTATGAAGCAAGTGTACAGATACGTATAAAATATAGCTATGGCAGTTCAACAAGACCTAAAGAGGGTAGGGTATGTCTACAACTGAGTTATGAGTTACACGACTATAAAATTTAGAGGAATGCATTATATTTAATAACTACGAACCAAGTAAAAGAGTTAGTCAAATGACTTGATTAGGGCTGTAATACAAAAATCACAGTTTTACGTCAAAACTATGACACACAAAGATTATAATGTAAGGGGCTGTTCGATAAAACTGAAACCTGAACAATTAGAGCTTTTTTTCATTTTTACCCCTTAAACTATTCGTGTTTATTCACAAAATTGTGAGTTTATTCTGGCTTATTTTTCGTCTTTATTCACAAAATTGTGAGTTTGGATCATAATTTTTTACTTTTCCAATTTCTCTCGTCGAGACGAATCAATAATCCACAAAAATTTGACACAAAACTAACAAGTGCGAAAAAAATTGAATGAAGGCAAAAAAATAAGCCATGTTGGTTTATTTTGCCGAACAAGACGAGACTCGAGGAGAACCAAATTGAGAACGTAAAAGATTTCAGAAACTAATTTACTTCTCTGTACCTTTCATAAAGTCGTTTTAAAGACCCCTGGTGTAGTAATACCGCACGTCATTGATGAAGCACACCCATTTCATGCTTTTACAAGAAGAATACTTGTCTGAAGTTGCATACAACCGTGAAAAAAATAAAAAACAAGTTGAATACTTCTCAAGAGTATCAACCAGAAGTCTGTTCATCTGTTGTAGATTTCCATCAACTGGCACAAAGCTGGTTACATTCATGATGATCGTCTGATGAATCAGAAAGTTGCTTGAGATGAGTTACAATACTCACATATGGGGTGAATAACCATCAGAATCTCAGCATCACCTTTTGATAAGCGGTGAGGATTACATGATTGCTACTTGCTCGGCTTTTCATGAAGAGTATAGTGATGGGTCAATCCGTGACAGGAGAAGGATATTAGCTGTTTCTTAAGCTGGCTTGTGATATTTGGGATCTAACGTCATGGAGGGTGAAAATGAAATTACTTGTGCCAAACACAAAAATTGCTTAATTACATTATTTTCATTTTCCCAAAACAACCAAACAGGAGTTACAGGACCAAGGAACTTGGAGTCTCACATGCTAACATATAACCAAAAAGTCCAAAACAAATGCAGTTTCATCCACACATTAGTCAAGAGGATAAAGAGATATTGCAGCTTTCAAATCCTTGTTTAAAAAATTGTACATGCATTGCTAACAGGCTCTGGAAGATTTTCAGACAAAAAGTATATTGGAAACATCAAAAATGCATTATATGAGAAACATACCAAAGCATGATGAGCAAGTTCAGTTGATGGAAATGTCACAAATGCTTGTCCCCTCATTCTTCCCTCCTGAAATCAAGAAGTTTATTATTACTTCCACAGTTCAGATGTAAGAAAACTATGGCTCTTCAATCTGGAATTTGGGATGCCAATGTTAGATTTAAGGAATCAAAATCAGAACTACGTGATCCTAGCAACCCCGTAAGTTAGGCTTGTTAAAAGAATTCCTCCTTAAAAAGGAAGGTTTCTTGATTAGCTAAGGAAACCGCACAAAAATGATACATTTTAGCCATAACCTTTGCCTACTGTTGGTAGCTCAAGAAATGATGTCAGATATTTCAATCCTTCATAAGTAAGAATAGCAGCAGGATATGAGATGCACTAGATTAAAGTAATCAACTTCTGCAGACAAAAATCTACTGTCTAAATAACACTGTGAAGCTACCAGAAAAGAGGAGTAATAATGCATTTATATCCTGTTCTCTAACTTTTGTCTAGTAGTAACTTTTTTGATATTTTTTACTTTTTATAATTCTTGTTTAGCTTTTCGTCGTAAATTTTGAAATTAATCATTCTTCTTGACGAGGGCAGATAGATAAGTATAAGAATGTGGGCTGAAGTCAAAAAAAGTTCGTACAAAATGACACTTTAGAACAAAAAAGACAGTTGCTTTGTATTTTTTTAGTTTACTTTTTTTTGCTTTTGGTCATAATTTTTTAGACTCCTATCTCCCAGACAGATAATTAACCCAAAAAATATAACGCAAATCTAACAAAAATTCAGAAAAGGTGAAAAAAATATGAAAACCAAAAAGACAAAAAAAAAGTTGGGGAGAATGGGAACTGTTGGGATTTATCCCACATTGGTTAATTATCTCCTCCAAAAACTAGTATATGAGCCTGGGCAGCCTCTCCACTCTTTGCCAATTGGTTTGGAGTTGGATGCTTTAACATGGTATCAGATCTAGGCTTTCGGAGGCTTTCCCCCTTTGTTTGTGCCATAGTTGCACGTTATTTCGTTGTGATCCGTGTGTTCCGGATCCTTTGTTTACCTCTCCACGTGCGAGTCAGGGGCCGCACGTGCGGGGAAGTGTTGGGATTTGTCCCACATTGGTTAATTATCTCCTCCAAAACTAGTATATGAGCCTGGGCAGCCTCTCCACTCTTTGCCAATTGGTTTGGAGTTGGATGTTTTAACATGGTATCAGAGCTAGGGTTCGGAGGCTTTTCCCCTTTGTCTGTGCCATAGTTGCATTTTCTTTCATTGTGATCCATGTGTTCCAGATCCTTCGTTTATCTCTCCACGTGCGAGTCAGGGGTCGCACGTGCGGGGAGTGTTGGGATTTGTCCTACATTGGTTAATTATCTCCTCCAAAAACTAGTATATGAGCCTGGGCAGCCTCTCCACTCTTTGCCAATTGGTTTGGAGTTGGATGCTTTAACAGGAACAATAAGATCCAACATAAGAATCATAGACTGCATATGATTTACTTACATTCAGAAAGTTTACAGGAACTCCAACCAGAAAAGCTTGGAAATGCAATGAAAACACTAACACACTAACTGCATCAATAAACGCATTTATGCGAGTTGATTAAGGAGGGATTAGGATTCCAGAAGGGAATAGACAGAGAGGAGCGGGGCTGTGGGAGTGATTCCAGACTCTTAGGATTCCTGACTCCATCAAAGAATGTTCAGAACTTCTAGATTCTACCATTTTTTAAGTTCAAAGGAATTTACTCATACTATTTCCTCACACAAAATGCTCCATCTTATGTGAAGTTCATATACTGACATAATGTAGTCCCCTTGACATATATATATGCAAAAGACCACAAGCACACCAAGCACAAAAAAAAACTTAATCGCCCCTCATGTCACTAACAGTTACTTTTTCTGCTCTTTCCTTCTCTTCCCAGTATAAACCTGACCACCTATTTTCCCTTAAAAGGTGTGAACTTTTGTAGAGCATGGATTCCAAAGTCAGGAACTACAGTAAATAAGAAATCTAACCTGCATCAGTTTTATACTTAGATTTGATTTAGCTGCATCAGTACTTCCGAATAGTGATCCTACAACAAGATTCACAAGATCAAATTGTCCTTCGAATAAGCATATGCAAAGAAAAAACTGGTAAAAGAGAAATCAAGAAGAGGAAATTTTCAAAATAATTTCTTTTCACGGAACAACGATTTTCCCCTTTTGTTGGTTAAGTAAAGAAGTTGAGTAACAGAGAGAAGTTGGAAGCGTGTGTATTGAGCTCACCGAATATGAAATAAAAGTCATCAGCAACCACATCTTTTGCCAAGTTCTTTATGTTCAACACAGAAGCCAGATTCCCAGCTGCATAATTCTGCATAAATTGAAGAGATTTTACTAGGAACTGAGTATCTCATGTTCGCACCTTATTGATTCTTGTTTTCAAATACACATACTGTATGATTGCAGATATTGGAGATACATATGAATTAGCTGGTTAGCCCTATTTATACAAACTAGTGAGGCAAACCAAGCCACCAGCATCCCATTTACAAGAAAGAAAAACACATAATCAGACAAACCAAAAAACAACTATGCGAACAGTGCATCATCCATTGACCTATCATTATACAGAAGCATGTTGACAACAATATTTTCTTCTCCATAAAACCTAGGGATGGCAACAAGTTATGACAGACACATCTCCTACCCATTCCCATCCTTATATCCATGATATCCTCGTATTCCACTGTTCCCAACACAAAAGTTACCTACAGTAGGAAATATCCGTTAGTGTATCTTACAGTTCTGTTTACACAGGTTTAAACCTAACCCTCTTAACGTTGTCTATTCTACTTCCAACCATATAAGTTTAGAGTGGCATAATAAGATTTAGATTGGGTGCCATGTGGCTGATATATCTTACATCAAGTTTGTTTCATATGACAACAACAACAGAACCCATGTGTAGTCCCCAATCATTGGGGGTATGAGTGGGGGAGGATTGGAGACAGACCTAAGCTTTGGCAATATGCACAAAGTGGCTGCTCTAAAAAACCACTAAAATAGTGGCCCCCCATACCTATTTTGCTACGGAACTATGTCCCAAAATCAAAGCCAAATCGCATCAGAGAGGGCACGCCTAGAGACCCAATTCAATTCCTGTGCACATTACCATACTTCTTTCATTGATAGTCCAGAGCATTGGTATGCACAAAACATCAGGTTTGTTTCATAAACATTGTTAATTTATTTTCCTCCAAACAGACAACATTTTGCAAGACAGCATGAGTCCTACATTCTAATTGTGAAAGTATCTTCAATGTATCTTTTTGTATCTATCTACTTAAGGCATAGATTAGGGTATCATATCTCATTGTATCTCTAATTAAGGCATAGGCGTATCGTTTTTGTATCCTTTCTAGGGTTAGGTTTTCCTCTATTTAAACATTTGTTAGCATTGTCTTACGTATCACAGTTAGCAATACAGATCTGATTCTTCTTTCTCACATATGTTCTGTAACACTAATTTCATATGACATCCCTCTAAAATACATATAAACACCTATTTTTTTTATAAAAAAAAAATGTCCTTATACTCCAGTAAACTAATTGTTTTCCATTTACATGAGCTTTCATCTGTCGAAACTACGTAAACTATATGAATCGAACTTCAGAGAGTATCCTATCCTATTATTTATTCACCGAAATACGCCTTTCGATCTACATTATGCCTATTGCATCCTATAGAGCCTCCCATTTCTCTCTGTCCAGACTGTTCCTTAGGGCAAGCTACAAACAAGATTATAATGGCACAGCTTCAAATGAAAAGTAAGTAATAGGTCCACAGAGAGACAGGGACGCAGGAAAATATTTAATATGAAAGACTGGAGCCATCACGCAGCTCCAAAATACAGGTTTGATACCTTCAAAATCATAAAACTACATTTAAGTTGAGCAGAAATTATCTTCTTTGAACAGAATATGAAGTGGAGACCATAATCTCTCATGATCACAAACTATAGCAAGATCTTACCATCGCACATACAAATAGGATTGTGATAATAACATAAATGTGTAAAATTAATGAATTAATATAGCTAACACAAGAATTATGTTTCATTAATCAGTAAAATTGCTTCTTGCCTACCTTAAACGTGGGAAGTGATAAAATTTCCTCTGGAGGCAACTTTCCACCCTCCAATTCTTCTGGAGTTAAATAAGGCTTGAGATCTAAATTATCGTCACGCACGGCTTGTTCTTTCTCGACTTCACTTTCTGTTTGCTCACTATGCACTTGTTTAGGCACAATTTTGATTTGCAATCAAAACCAAAGCCACACTTCAGATAACTCAACACAAGGAGAAAAATACTACCACTGCTTCTTTCAAAACAAACAGAAATGACCTGTAAAACAGGGTTCTTCTTTTTTATCACCGGGATCTCTTTTGGAACCAAGCTGGCAGGTCTCACTCCAACAGCCTCATGAGCCACGTCTTTATCAACTGCAGGGCCTACAATGGATTCGTGCCTGATGCGCTTTCGTTTTTGTCTCGCTTCCCCTAGAACTCCAGCAGGATATGCCTTATCATCAACTTCCTAAAACACAATTTTCTCCACACAATTAGCATCTCTTTTGGAACCAAGCTGGCAGGTCTCACTCCAACAGCCTCATGAGCCACGTCTTTATCAACTGCAGGGCCTACAATGGATTCGTGCCTGATGCGCTTTCGTTTTTGTCTCGCTTCCCCTAGAACTCCAGCAGGATATGCCTTATCATCAACTTCCTAAAACACAATTTTCTCCACACAATTAGCATCTCT
>BPLS01025672.1:16518-38050 GCA_019656275.1 Rhododendron kiyosumense
TTACAGAGACTTTAGTCATACAAAAGAATAAACTTAGTTTTTTTTTTTTTTTTTTGTAACAAGTTGTTTCACCTATTTCTTGGACGCATGATTCAAAGTAGTAGTGCTTGATAATTTGTCTTAGTTGTAGGCCTGTAGCATTCCTTTGATTTGAAGGGGGAAAAAAACTCAAGTTGTAGCATTCCGTAGTAAGAATCATTTTCAATGTTAAAGAAAAACAGTTAACTTATGGGAAGTGGAGTTTTAAAGCTATTCATTTTTTTTTTTTTTGATTAGTTGATGGTTGAACTATATTGGATACGGGTGTGATATAAGTATTACTCCCTCCGTCCCTTTTTAATGGTCCAGTATTCCATTTTGGGCTGTCCCTTAATAAGTGTCCATTTTGTAAAGTTAGTGGATAAAAGTTGGTATATTGTCTATTTTGTCCCTAAAAGTAGATTCCTTTTTGAAAAGTTAGTGAGGAAAAGTGTAATGATGATGGGTAAATAGGGAAAGTGGAGGAAAAAGTTGATGTGAAAGGTATAATGATGATGTCTTTTTAATAAGTTAGAATTACGAAGTAGGACAATTAAAAAGGGACGGAGGGAGTAGTTTATCGTGACAGCTATTAATGAATGTTTGTGCATAAGTTATTTACAAATTTCATTTGGGTATGTGCTCATACTTTTTCAATGGGTGTGGTATTATTTGTTGTGAAATTATTCTTAGAAGAAATTTGTTGATTTTATCCTATTTGAAGAGAATTTTAAAAAATAAATTATAAATTTTTTCATTTTGGTTTGTTAAGATCACTAGAAGGGAAGGATAATTTTTTAAAAGTTGTAATAAAAAAGTGTTGTGTTGTGGCTTTTTTTTTTTTCCGGCGTGTTATGCTGTGCCTTTAGGCACGTGCAATCACTAGTTATATACAAAATCAGGCTCTTTAGTCTCACTCACTACTCAATTAAATATTCAAAGTCATTCAAATAAAATATTCAATCCATCCTAAGAGAGGAGAGAGAGAGGGAGAAATAATAAAATAAGAAGTGAGTGAATAGTGATCAATCTAATTAGACTGGTCACTGTAACAAATGTCAAATATGAAATTGTTTTGTTGAGGCTGATTTTGTGGGATTTTTTAATATTTAGCTAGCTAAATATAATTTGTCAAAGGTTTTATTGAGCCACGTGAGGATGCTCTGAGACTAGAGAGAGAAATTTACTATTCCTTATAATCTATTTGGTCCCTTTCTCTTCTTTTTCCTCTAAAACCAAAACAGTTTTAATATTAACAAAAATAATTTTGGCATTATCTCTTTCCAAACCAGAAAAGAGAGAGGAAACCTTCGAAGCTTTTCTTTATTTTCTACAAGTGTACAACACATACGCCTCAACATTTTTTTATAAAGTACATGCTCCTCACTTCTAGACATTTATTATTCCCTTCATTCCAAATTGCTCGCCCTACAAAAATGTGCAATTTTTCGGATTGAAAAAAAAGTAGTTTTTTCCATCAATTTTTTGAGTTTCTTTACACCAAATTAAAATATTTCACGAGATCTTTAATATGGTGCACAGAAATTCAAAACAAATTATGCACGAAAATACTTTACTTTCTTGGCGGAGGCGGTTGAATCAAGTGGCTCGCGTTGGGCAAGCTATTGGGTGAATAGATGTACTTGGAAAGGTATTCCTCCTTTATGCATGGCTGTTAAGCTCCTTCAGAGTGTTTCTCATTAGACATTAGAGTTTACTCTAAAATGTTTCCCCTTTGTTCCGCAAGCCACATAACAGAAAGACTAACGGCAGGATTCACATTAAGACGAAATTCTGTAGAGTAGTGCCAAAGAGGCTAAAAGGTACGAGCCAACTACAGAATTCGGAAGTACAGGATAACCATTGCAAGGCATGGCCTTATTTGAATACACATATCAGGATAGTTGTAGATTGAGACATAATGAAATGTAAAGAAGCCAAAAACAGAAATTAAAGCATACGGTAGTATCAGTAATATGGCAAAGGAATATGCAGCATCAACAAGTCTTCAAGACCAATTCGACCTTAGGTACCTAGAACAAGAAAAAGAAATAATTAAGATCACTATACTATTGGATGGGTTATGAATATGATGAAAACAAGTTGAAAGAAATAACAAGACTATTAGACTATTAGATGGGGTATGATGAAAATCAGTTTTCTTAGTAAGTTATGAAATTTCTATTTCAGAAGCCAATGCTATGATATGTGGATCCCTTTCCTCGTATTTGATTGTACAGAACAACAAATGCACCGCGAATGGAATTTGCATTTGGTAATGGAGCCATCATGCTTGGATGATAGGGATCATAGTTCGCTTTTGAAAATTCCTACATGTTAATGCTGGAGGATGTGACCACCAACTGCCGAAAAAGCAGTGGTTCTCTATCTTAATGAGTGTTCTTTTTCAAGTCACTAAGAATTGAAGGGGTCATACCTTCTCACGATGACCAACAATACTAGTTTATTGCCTCAATGAACTCTGGTTTTAAGAAGAGTGCTACGGATTGCATGTAACTGAGGAACAACGTCCTTGATGTCCAATCGATCTGTCGGCAGTTCTTCTGAACAGGCGATTCCAACCTTAAGTAGTGAAATCAAGCATTCTTGAATTTTTTGACTTCCAGGAGAGCTCTGACTCCAAGTGTTGCTGGTACTTGAGCTTGCCTCCTCCAATATTTCTCTTTGTTGAAATATTGTTGGATCAACAATGTCTGCTAATCCTTCAGGAAGAGACATCTTAACAAAGTTGTGGAGGGTTAGGCTATCACCAAACATGCCGTCAGTAGGTCTCTTCCCTGTAAACATCTCCAGTACAAGAATGCCATAACTATAAACATCACCACAAGTTGACAGCTCATTTCCCAAGCCATACTCTGCAATTCAGGCACCACATGAAGGAATGAGAAAGATGACACAGAATTATTCCAACACAAATTATAATGAAGTGTAATCTCAGTTGGACAAATTGACATGTTTGAGAAAATGACAACTCTCTACGTTGTGATATTTAGCTGAAAGAAAGACTAACAGAAAAATAATAAATAGATTTTTTTCCGCTGCCACATTTTCAACTGGTAGCTATGTTTACAGCATTAATCAACTCCCCACAGGGCTTAAAACCATCCAAGCCTTGTACTACGTAGGCACTTGGCTACATAACTAGGTAGATTCTCATTTAAGAGTATTGGTACTAGTACTACTAGCAACTAGATAATTTGAACCGACTGTTAGTAGAACAAGAGTTCTTTTTCTTTTTTCTCTTACTCTCATGAATATAGTGAAAGGAGACAAGCAACAGTTAGTGACACATGTTTAAATTCACTCTTGGTGCCAGATAGAACACTAAGATATTTAGATGTTGCTACATCCTTGCATTTTTGTCACATTAATTATGTCAAACTCGAGTAACTTAGGAATTGCAGAAACGAAGACAGAGGAATTCTTGTAAACTAGAAGGCGACAGGGGTAATGAAAAATGAAAACAAGAGGCTAAGAGGAATATTTACCTGGAGCCGCATAACCAACAGACCCTCTTATGCCAATTGAGCTTGACTGATTTGCAGAAGAGCCATAGGTAGCTCCTTGAAGGAATCTTGCTAACCCAAAATCACCTACATATCCATTCATTTCATCATCTAGGAGAATGTTGCTCGGTTTCAAGTCACAGTGAAGTATTGGGTTTGAGCAATGATGGTGAAGATAATCAAGTGCAGATGCGACATCAACTGCAATGTTTAACCTTTGTAGAAGGCTTAAACTCCTTGATCCCTTGTGAGAATCATCTTCAATCTCAGTTGGATGCAACCACTTCTCTAGGCTCCCATTGACCATGAACTCATACACAAGTGCTTTGAAATCGTTGCCTTGATAATCGACACTTGAACATGCTGTGACTACCTTTAGAAGATTTCGATGTTTGATGCTCTTTAAGGCCTTACATTCCGAAATAAAGCTCTTGGAAGCACCATGGAATTGTAGGTTTAGTACTTTCACTGCAACAAATTTTCGACCTTCATCGAGAATTCCTTTATATACTGAACCAAAACTCCCCACACCAATCAGATTAGCCGGAGAAAAGCCGTCAGTAGCTTTGAGTAGACTTTGGTAGGACAATTGGAGAAGTGGGATCCCTAAAAATTTCGAGAAGGTTGATTCTCTTGTTTTTCTAAACCGACAAAGATAAAGGAAACAAAACACCATCACTAGTCCTACAAGCCCACAAGATATGGGAATTACTATTATCATGGTCCGACTAAATGGTTTCCTTCTTGACCCTTTGGAGTTACAATTCGGCAACTGTAATTCAGGTATGCCCCCACAGAGCTTGTTGTTTCCCTTAACAGAAATGGCAGTTGCATTCCTGAATACACCTCCCTCTGGTACGACGCCCTCAAAATCATTGAACGAGAGGTTTAATTTCTGTAAAAAGGGAAAGGCAATTAAGTAATCTGGGATTTTTCCTGAGAAATTATTGCGAGAGAGATCCAACTCCTCCATACCTCTCAAAGTAGACAAAGTTGAAGGGAGATTTCCCCGGAATTTGTTGCCTTCCAAATTTAGTAATGCCAATTTTACACAACTACTGAGAGAACTTGGAATACTACCGACCAGCATGTTCTGAGAAACATCAAGTATTTCTAGATTTCTCAAAGTTCCAATTTCCATTGGAAGGGAACCACTTAAATCGTTATGCGAAAGGTCTAGACTCAACAATGATGAGAGACTGACAACTTCTTTGGGTATGACACCACTGAGATCGTTGTGAAAAAGATATAGCTGCTCCAAAGATTTCAATTTCCCCATGCTTGAAGGGATACTGCCATTCAGGTTATTTTCTGCCAAAGTTAAGGTACTTAACAAAGTTAAATTTGAAATAGATGATGGGATCTCCCCGCAGAATTTGTTCCTCCCGAGAATCAAAATATGCAGGTTTTGAAGCTTCACGATATTACCAAGAATGCCACCGCTCAGATTGTTCATCGACGTGTCAAGAGCCTGTAAATTGATAAGATTCCCTATCCCGGTAGGAATGGTTCCAAATATGTTATTTTCGAAAAAGCTTAGGGTAACTAGATTAGCAGACAAATTGCTAATTGATTCGGGCAACACACCTCCAAAATTATTGTTGCCCAGAGACATGATAGACAACTTGGTGGCATTGGTCAAAGAGCTGAGAAAGCTCAAGTCGTCCGCTTCCCCCGTACCGAGATGATTATAGTCGATCCCAAACCGCTTAAGATCACCCAACTTCTCCAAATGTGGAACTTTTCCAGTAAAGTCATTTTGTATGAAAACAATTTCGTATAGTTTGGTGGCATTAGATAGGGAAATAGGAATAGATCCGGTAAATGAGTTTACACCAACTTCCAGGAGTTGGAGATTAGGAAGAGTGATTCCTAGGTCCGAGGGAAGGCTCCCTTGGAATTGGTTAATTGACAAAAGAATATGAGTCATTCTAGAGAGATTAAAGATTGAAGAAGGAATGGTACCAACCAACTTGTTCGTCCCTATAACAAGTTGTTCTAGTTTATTCAACCGACCAAGAGTATGCGGTATATTCCCCGTAATATTATTTTCAGATGCATACAAAGTTATAAGAGATGATAGATTACCAATAGTCGAAGGTAATCCTCCTGTCAGACTGTTTCTTCCCATATGCAACCCCTCGAGCTTGGTTAGGGAACAGAGCTCTGGAGGAATTTTCCCTGCCAATTTATTGCTAGAAATTTCAAAGGCAACAAGGTTAGAGCAACGAGATATATTGACTGGAATTTCACCGGTAAGTGAATTACTGAGCAGCGATATTTTTTGCAGTCTTCGCAAGCGGCCAAGTTCTGGGGGTATTGTTTGACTGAAGCTATTGTTCTGCAACCATAGTTCCCTAAGAAAACTCAAATTTCCAATGTGACGTGAAATGGACCCTTCCAATTTCTGATGGTTTAGCTTCAACACAACAACTCTCTCGTGTCGACGGCCACATGTTACACCAACCCATTCACAAAAGTGGATGGATTCATTCCATGAGTTCAGAGCTCCAAGGGAATCGCCCGTTATTGCAGCCTTGAATGCAAGCAAGGCCTGACGGTCAGTCTCGTTCCCGCCATGCATAGAGCCGGATACACTCGGACAACCAAAATGCAAGCACAACAGAAAAACAACATGCATGAAAGGGAAGAATTGTTTTAACATTGCCATACCGATGTGGAGATAGGAAATGTTAATGCTGCATTTGCGGCTACTACTGATACAACTGTGCTTTAATAGAGTGCTGGTGCTATAGTCAAGCTGATATTTGCTTGACCTTGGTAGACTTAAAAACTGCTGAGATGCTGACACTTTTATACAGACCACACACTTTTTCAGCAGCCGTGCACCGCGGTTTTTAAATTTCCCAGTCCTCACAATTATTGCCGTGTAGAAAAAGTCCCCACTTTCCAATGGGAAACAGAAAATTTGGATTGCCTTATTTCCTTCGAACTAATAACAAAAGTCAAGTCTTTTTGTCCAGATTCATCATTTTCTAGTTAAAAACAAGAAAAAAAGGAAAATGTAGTGTAAAGGAACATTGATAGTGAAGAAGAAAAGCTGTTAGGACATATCACATCTGGAATTAGTATAGGTGCCTAAGGCTCCGTTCCGGAAACCAAATAAGAACTTATTTTTTGTGTAATAAGAAGGTTTATTCCGGAAAATAAGAAGGTTGGTACTTATTTTGGAAGAATTTATATAGGTACCAACCGGCCGGGGAGGAAAATCGTACCTGTGGCCTTGTCGGGCGGTCTCCGGCCACCGGACGGCCGATCCGAGCCGTCCAAAAACTCTAAGAAAAAAAACCGAGGGGGCTTACACGAGAATCAACGGCATCCGAGGTGTGTAGGGTGCTTGATCCGAGCACCCATTTTTCGTGTAGGGTACTTGATCATATATACACGGAAAAAAGGTGCTCGGATCAAGCACCCTACACACCTTGGATGCCGTTGATTCCCACGCAAGCCCCCTCGGTTTTTTTTTTGTTGAATTTTTGGACGGCTCGGATCGGCCGTCCGATGACCGAAGACGGCCCGGCGCGGCCGCCGGTACGATTTACCTCCGCCGGCACCCATTATCATAGTAACAGTCTTATTTTTTGTATAAGGCAACTTCAAGCTTAAAAATCATGTGTTTACGCAAATAATTTTTCTACCACTATAGATCTTGTTTGATAGATCTCATTGAGATCTTTAATACGGTGCAAAAAAAAATTTGAAATTTTTTTTTCATTTACATTATTTTTTAGTTTGAAAATGTGAAAGGAACTTTTTATTTGAGTTTTGTGGAATGACCCTTCTTATTTTTGAATGAGAAGTGGCAAAATAAGTACTTATTTTTTAAGAAGGATTCCGGAACGGAGCCTAAGCCGTTTCTCCACTAATTAGTAATTGATATTGAGTTGGATACTTTCACTTGGGATTTGGATTTTGGCACTCCAACTTTATCCAAAGACACTCCAAATTTTGTCCTTATTATGATGAATTACAAAAGTATCCTTCTCTCTTTAATCTTCAAAGTCCACATACCCTCATTACAAACTAATGAAGAAAAGCCATTCCAAGTCACATGCAACCACCTGGAAATTAAACAACATGCAAAACCATTTAGGGATGGCAATATCCCCGTACCCAATAGATACCCGCCCCGCTTATTTGGAGGCGGGGTTTACCCAAAATTTCCTCCAATAGGAGCTGTTGTGCTTCACCCACGTATGATAATTTATCGAGGGGGTGCTTGGTAATTATTCGCGTGTTGATTTTGTTTAGAGAATCAAATCCTATGGCAAGTTGGAGGAGTTCCATACTTGGCGATATTACTTTGGAAGAGTTTCCTTCTTGATGTATTTCCTAGTCCGAGTAGGAAAAGGAATTACAAGGCAGTAGGAAGCCTTGGAAGTCAAAGCTTGATGCTCTATAAATACCGAGGTGTATTTGAGATTTATATATGTGTGTGACATAATGTGAGGGAGAGGGTAAGATGAGCGTGGGGGGCCGGATTATAGCCTCCCGGAAAGGAACCGGCGTGTGGTTTTCGAAGAGTTTTTTCATCTTTATTGTATATTGTATGAATATATAATCAAAGGGAATTTTTCTCTGAAATCACTGCATGTGTTTGTGTGCATGGTGTCCCTCACGGTCCTAACAATTGGTATCAGAGCGGGGTTGAAGAAAAGGGTCACCAGAAAAATCACGGGTTCGATTTCTAAAAAAAAAAGGGTGCTCACAAACCTCGTTTTTTGTCACCCGATGAGGTTGCACAGGTGATTGGAAGTGGTGGAAAGGACGATTGACGGAGCAGACTTGCAGGGATCGGAGGTTGATCAGTGCAAACATGTGTGAAACTAGTGAGTAAGGATACACTCGGGTTGGTAGTGACACAGGCGCTTACTAGAGCGATGGTTTGTGGAGATGATTAATAGTGATCGGAGACAGTCTGGTTCAATCGGGTTTGAAGACCTATCATGTAGAGACCCGTAAATTTGTAAAAATTTATTTAAATGTTTTATAAAAGATGAAAATGAGGAAATTGATTTGAAATATCGAGATTTGGGGCTAAAGTGATAAAGTGTTGCATTTAAAGGGGTGAAAATGTGATGCGTGTGTGTATGTAACTTGTGTGTGTGAGAGACAGGGAAATAAATTTCCCCATTCTCACTCCCTCTCTCCCGTTCTCCTCTCTCTCTCGGCTCTCACTCTCTCACTCCCACTCTTACCAAATTTCACCCAAACAACATAAAACCCACACAACTCGCCCATCAATCCATCATCCCTATGCGTATTGCAGTCCAAACTTCGTTGGTTTGAGCTCGGTGGAGAGAAATTTCATTTGGTTTCAAAGATTGGAGCTAGGGCTTGGAAAGTCTATTGATTTCGTTCTTTGATTTTAAAGTAGGGAGTTCTAACTTTCAATATATGTTTATGACTTGTTTCTATTGCTTGATTTGTGCCATTGATCGTGGTTATTGTTGTTGATGTCGTTGTTGTTGAGAAATCCATGAAAATCTGCAGAAAATCTACTCGAACAGCCTTCGTTATCGATACCTTAGCTCTTGTTATCGATAACATCGTGTTCCAAGGCCCAGAAAACCCTTTGTTATCGATACCTTAGCCTTTGTTATCGATACCCTTGCGTCTGGAACCATTTTTGACCAAATGGTATCGATACCATTTTCTTTGATATCGATACCTGTTGCTTATCTCCAGCTTTTGCTATTTTGCTCCATTTTTCACCATTTTGATATCTGATCACTTCCAACTCATCCGAATACCTCCCCAATGATCCTTAACTTGATTGCTTGTATCTAATAACTTCGTCGGACGTATCCATGACCTCAATACTCGTTTGAACATGATTTTACAAACATTGTTTCATAGACCAAAGTCGGATTTGAATGGTACGGACAAGGATTTTGAAACTTTACGGACAAAACGAAAACATATCAGGACATCCCGAAATGGTAAATAGCCTGGCAGAGAACATCGGGGTCCTTTAATTGGCCCGGCATGAGCTATAAGCTTGTATCAGGACATCCCGAATGGGTAAAGAGCCTGGCAGAAGACATTGGGGTCCTTTAATTGGCCCAGTAAGCGCTTCGGCTCATGACACATGTGCGAGATACATTTTGATTCGCGATGTTTCCAAAGGTTATACATTGAAAAACTTGATTGGTTTTGGAAATAAAAGTCTGGAATTGGATTCTTCCTGTCGCTATTTTCATTGGTTTCGATTGCCATTGTTCCTCTCGTGATTGTTCCTACATTTCATATGTATACATTGTTAGATTAGAGCTTTCTACTGGGTTAGTGTAGCTCAAATCTTACTTTATTTTCAGGTACTAACTCTGAGCAGTAACTTCATGATGGGAGTGCATGGATTGTGGACACGATTTTGAAAACTAACACTAAAGAGTTATTAAGGCATCTTTGTAATTTATTTTGCTGAAAGATGTATTTATAACTCTAATTGTAAATCTTTTGATTAAAGGATATTGTAAGCGTTTAACTTCTTTGATATTCAATATTTATGAAGGTTTGGGGCCATTGAGCCAAAGATGTACCTTTGTGAACATTTGGGCGTTAGAGCGTAATTGATGGAAATGGAAATGTCAACTTTCTTTTGGGGAATTGTGCGTATTATGTGAGATTTTATTTATGAAAATTCCTTTATAATTATGTTGAAAATCGAGGGTGTGACATATCATCAGGAGTTGCAGTTGTGATTTGGGCTGTATGAGGATGATGATGGGCAACCGATACATGCTTGTGGAGAGTACAGACAGATGGAGCTAATGTTTGGTACTAGACAAGTAGTATGAGTTTTTGGTGACAGTGAACAGGTGAAGCAACAGTTGCGGAGACACACAAGAAGGGCACTGGAGTACGAGGTATCAGAGCACAACCCTGGTCTACATGGTGGGGGCCACCTCTAGAGTCTGGTACGAGTACAGTGATTGTGTTGTACAGAACTAAATGCCACACCATGGCCACCAGGGGAAGGTTGTTGGGCCTGTGCAACGAGGACGTTGCATCCCTAAGGGGGGTAGAATTGTGACACCCCACTTTCCTGTAGCCGGCGGTACTGCAGAAGGGCAGGCTCCGTCCGGACGGGAGGGGGTAAGTTATGGTTTATAAGAAAAGATCCCTCCTACTTGTACAAGGCCTTTTAAAGCCGTGAGGACGGGCCAAAGCGCATAGAAACTTCACAGTTAAGCGTGCTCATCCTGGGGTAGTCCAAGGATGGGTGACCTACTGGGAAGTCTATGGGCTTTGGGCGTCCAAATCGGACAATATTGTACAAAGATAGAGCGGGTCGTTACAGATAGTATCGGGGACATCTGATAAAATTGGGGGGTTCATGGTAGTTTGAAGGCCTTTTAAAGCCGTGAGGGCGGGCCAAAGCGCATAGGAACTTCACAGTTAAGCGTGCTCGTCCTGGGAGCAATCCAGGGATGGATGACCTCACTGGGAAGTCTATGGGCTTTGGGCGTCCAAAGCAGACAATATTGTACAAAGATGGAACGGGTCGTTACACAAGGAGTTATGACCTGAGATGTACAGGAGTGTCGGTTACCAAATCAGATTGTGTGTGGAATAGTCTGCAGACGGCGGGCAACAGGTTGTTTGGGAGATGTTCACGGGAGCTCTGGACAGAGGAATGGAGATGGAGACCAGACAATTCATCACTGGGATCTCTTCCTTTGTGAATTCTGTGACTGAATTTTCTCTAGGATGTGTGGCCGCATAAGGAGAGATGGAGTCACGGATCGTGTCCTGCGAGGATGCGAGCACTCCGGTGCACCTAGGTGAGGGGGTGCAAAATCATCTCACATGGGCGAGGGGGTGATTGTTGTGCTTCACCCACGTGTGATAATTTATCGAGGGGGTGCTTGATAATTATTCGCGTGTTGGTTTTGTTTAGAGAATCAAATCTTATGGCAAGTTGGAGGAGTTCCATACTTGGCGGTATTATTTTGGAAGAGTTTCCTTCTTGATGTATTTCCTACTCCGAGTAGGAAAAGGAATTACAAGGCAGTAGGAAGCCTTGGAGGTCAAAACTTGATGCTCTATAAATACCGAGGCGTATTTGAGATTTATATATGTGTGTGACATAATGTGAGGGAGAGGGTAAGGCGAGTGCGGGGGGCCGGATTGTGGCCTCCCGGAGAGGAACCAACGTGTGGTTCCCGGAGAGTTTTTTCATCTTTATTGTAATTTTTTTATGAAGATGAATGACAAAGCGTCGTGCTTTTGATAAAGAGATCTTAAATTATTGCGAATTCCGAGTTTGTTATCTGGTAGAAATTATTTCAATTAGCTTCAAATGGTGGATTTCCTATTCATTTTTTCCTGGAAAAATTGCCTAGTCAATTGGCATGGCTATAGATCTCAAATACCAATGGGGTAGCTAGCTAGGTGAGATTACGGGAACCTTTTTTCTGCCATTTTTAAATTAAAAAATTAACTACTTCCATATATAATTTTTTGAATTTTCTCACATCAAATTAAAGTACTAATCGAGATCTTTAATACGATGCAACAAATTTTGAAAAGTTATACACAAAAGTAGTTGTTTGTTTACGGCGTGTGTTTGTGTATAACTGCGTGTGTTTGTATATAATCAAATGAGTTTTTCTCTGAAATCACTGCGTGTGTTTGTGTATGTGATATCCCTCACGGTCCTAACAGGAGCGGGTATGGTGAAGTTTAAAGAAAACCCGCTTGGGTATGGAGCGGGTATGGTTTTTTAATCCCCATCCCCAAATACCCGTACCCGCTCCATACCCACCCCGTGCCCGGTCATATACTTATACATTCTATGTATATATTATATGTACATATTTATAGAAACGTAGTATAAATCTTGAGTATTAGTTATATATGTAAATAATTATCTCTTAATTCGGTATTTGCTTGGATTGACTTTTGATGAGACTATTGAAAAACAACGTGCCCCAAAAGGAAGATTATTTTTAGCACTGCCATACCCATCTGGTAATAGGAATCTTCACACAGAATTTGGTACTTGCTGATATCCGTAATTTAAGATAGCAGGGTTGTTCTAGTCAAGCTGATATTAATTTGCTTGACCTTAGTACACTTGGTTTCTGGTATACATCCATTAACCCTAATAATTAGTAGTGTCCAGTACCACAAAGTCAAGTCATGTGTGCTCTATTATATTAAGTATTCCAATAACTATTTTTCTTCCCCTCTTGATAACTTCTGATGGGCTTATGGTTGGTTTTTGAAAGGCTAGTTCCACTACTTTGGATCCAGAGCAGAATGTAGGCCCAAAAAACCACATCCTAAGTTTGAGGGTTTTTTTTTTTTTTTTAAACTTTAAGTTTGAGTTCATTCAAGGGAACGTAAAGAACAAAAGCAATTTGGCAACTAAAATGATACTCCAAGAAAATGTCACATACTCCTATCTGAACTCCTAGGTTGTGTTTGGATCGCTGGAATAATTTTGGAAAAGAATTGAATTGCGATCTTTGAATTTCCAAAATTCCAAATAATGATTCAGTTTATAACACATATTACGTCAGTTTTTTAGCCAACCAAACATCTCAGTGAGCATAGCAAGGCATTTAGCATTACGGGGGAATCAACAATCTATTCCAGCCTTCTACATTCCAAACCTTGGGCACTGCTAGAGGGTTTGTTTGATTGTTAACTTTAAGCTCCCCGATTAGTCGAGGTGCATGCAAGCTGGCTTAGACATCCAGTTATCAAAATATATATAGATATACTATATTCCAGCCCCGACATAGGACAAGGGAAAGACCTAATTAGTCACACAATGTGTGGGCAAGAGAGTGGGAGAGTGAGAGCCAGCTAGAACTTCATCCTAGAATCCTCTCGCGTCGCGGGTTCCTCCACTCTCTTCGTCGATAAATTCCATAGGAGTTGTATTTTAGATCAATTGACCAAAAAAAGAGAGCACAATTCTTCACATCATCATCAAACAAAAAATCCACATTATGGAGATATCAGTGTGCACAAAAATGTACCAAAATCACAAAAACAAAGAGAGAGGAGTTCAAACGATGGTCATCATTTTACTCTATTTGCAGTGAAAATATGATTTTCGGTAGCTTCCACAAAGCATGACATTTTCAGAACAAGGAAATCACATGATCGAAAACCTATTGGGGTGCTGTGGAAGGACTTCGGGTTGGTACTGTGCAGTGAGGTCTGTGCTACGCACCTCCGAGCCGTCGGATGCACCTCGGATCTCATTTCAGCAACCAACGATCGAGAGCCATTCATTATCGAGATGAGATCCGAGCCGTCGAACGTACAATCCGACAGCTCGGAGGTGCTACGCACACCACTGCAAAGCACCATCCTTCAATTGGTGGAAGAAATACTCAACTTCGAAACCGTAACCCGAATGGGTTGGCCTAATGGTCAAGTTCTCAGACTTGGGAATTTGCTTCTTTCTAAGGTCTCAAGTTAGAAATCTTTCAAGTGCTATCTAGTCTTTTGAGGTCACCATACAGAGCTTAGATGTACCTTAATTAGGACCCCGCACAAGTGGGTGTCGGGCTTAGTTTCCCAAATTAATCATGATGCGCATAAACTAATCTGAATAACTGAACGGTGGAATAATGTCTCAGGCACTGAATACAAGGAGCATGTCCCACAGTTTTTCAATGGGGAACCTCCCACTTATAAATGATTTTGCATCTAGTTTTATGCATATATCATTTGTGCATGTATTCATGTGGACTGTGGAGTAATAGGTTTGCCAAAATTATGTACTTTCCTTGAGAAAACTTTGTCGGCAGTGGTACAAAGAAATACTAGGAAATTACAAAATAGAGTAGGTTTGCCATTTGAGTGTTCTTTTATGGATTCGTGCAAGTACTAGTGCTCTGTTACATCCTCAATCACAAGTGAAGGAGGAATACGCAACACCATTTAGGTTTCACCATCATTAATAAGAGAAGACGTAGCAATGGATGTACAATGGATTTGTGCCTACTAAGTACATGCTAGGTTGCCTTTGCGGCAGGCAATTCTCCGATCGTCTTTTGGATCGGCGACATATGGCAGATTCACGGAGGTCTTTTGGGGTTTTGCGGCGGATGACGTCCAGTCTCCAGTTCTTCGTCTTTAGGGTTTGGGTGTGTTTGGGCTCTAATTGATGGGCTTGTCCCTTGTACTCAGGCTTTTATTTGGACTGCGTTCCATGTGCGTTTTATTGTCTTATCTTGGCTTTTAGGCCTATTAGGGGCTGGGCTTTGTCCCATGGAGTTTATCTTTAGTTGGCATCTTGTCAATCAAGGGATTGGATCTCGGATAAGCATTTGTTGCCCTTCTCTTTGCTCCTTTTCGGTCTTTGTTTTCACATCCAAAGATTAATAAAATCTTTTAGATTAATAAAATCTTTTTTCGCGTTAAAAAAAAGGTACATGCTAGCACAATTGATTTGGTACCAGGTTGTACTTTTCTGTAGTACTAGGTACAAATGGTTATTTTTAACAGGAACAAATACTCGATAGTATCACAAGTATATATTGTTGTGAGGATGAGCACCAAGAAATAATGTGCAGGAATGGAATGACATGGCTGCTTAACTCTCCGGATGAATTTCTAAAATTGATCTTTGCTGCTGATAGTTGATTGGATGTGTGGATCACCAATACTAGAGGGAACCGGTTCAGCTGCTAACATGTGACGCTTGATCTTATCATTCCGGTATTATTAGTACTCCATCTTTTATTTACTTTTTTGTATCGAGATTAAGATGTTATCGGCGCATCTTACAATAATATGATTGTGATCATGAGACATACTATTGTATAAGATGAAGTTCTAAAGGTCTTTATGATTAGTAATCCACGCGGACTAGCTGCGGTTTGGTAACCGCACTTACAGGTGTATCTGGATCCCAATGAATCGACATCTAATGATGTTGGATTAAGCGTTACTGGAAAATCACACTATTTTTTGTATGCAAAAGTTTGCGTATCTGAGGAAAAAAATAGCTGCCTAAAATCCTCCACTAGTGCTGGCTCTTCTTGAAAATTGAGCTCAATCTACATCAACTAAGGCTCCGTTCCGGAAACCAAATAAGAACTTATTTTTTGTGTAATAAGAAGGCTTATTCCGGAAAATAAGAAGGTTGGTACTTATTTTGGAAGAATTTGTATAGGTACCAACCGGCCGGGGAGGAAAATTGTACCGGCGGCCGCGTCGGGCGGTCTCCGGCCACCGGACGGCCAATCCGAGCAGTCCAAAAACTCTAAAAAAAAAAAACGAGGGGGCTTGGACGAGAATCAATGGCATCCAAGTTGTGTAGGGTGCTTGATCCGAGCACCCCTTTTCCGTGTAGGGCGCTTGATCATATATACACGGAAAAGAGGTGCTCGGATCAAGCATCCTACACACCTCGGATGCCGTTGATTCCCGCGAAAGCCCCCTCGGTTTTTTATTTTTGAATTTTTGGACGGCTCGGATCGGCCGTCCGATGGTCGGAGACGGCCCGGCGCGGCCGCCGGTACGATTTACCTCCGCCGGCACCCATTATCATAGCAACAGTCTTATTTTTTGTATAAGGCAACTTCAAGCTCAAAAATCATGTGTTTACGCAAATAATTTTCCTACCACTATGGATCTTGTTTGATAGATCTCACTGAAATCTTTAATACGGTGCAAAAAAAATTTGAATTTTTTTTTTTCATTTACATTATTTTTTAGTTTGAAAATGTGAAAGAAACTTTTTGTTTGAGTTTTGTGGAATGACCCTTCTTATTTTTGAATGAAAAGTGGCAAAATAAATACTTATTTTTTAAGAAGGTTTTCGGAACGGAGCCTAAGAACTTGGTCCATTTGACTCAAGTCAATCTATATCCCAACGATCCATTAAACGCTAACAATTATGGGGCATTTCCAATAGTGAATAAGATTTGAGAAAAAAATTGTAGTAATCAAGTTACGTAAAAATACCAAAACTTGGGTGAACAATATAGTAAAATGACCCACGCTTATGCTTGGTGGCTCCTTTTGCACATACTCCTATATTTTTACACAAATTTTGCACATACACTTTTATGGGTCCAGCTCGGATTCCACCAATATGATCCAAAGTTCATTATTTTTAAAAATATTTTTTTTAAAGTCCTATAAAAATCAACTCGATAGGAGATCAATAAGAACTTTTTTAAAAATCGTAGGGTAATAGACTGAATCACCCCGTAATTTCTGAAAAAGCCCTTATTAGTATCCTATCGAGTTGATTTTTTACAGAAATTCTTAAACAATTACTATTTTAAAAAATAAACGGTTCAAATAATATTGGTGGAACTCAACGTGGACCCCGTTAAGGATATGTGGATGATGTGTTTGGAATTATCTGTGTCCTCAGGTTTATTGTACCAAGAAAGTCCAAGAATGGAGACATGGATTTTGATGTGTAGTACGACGTCATTGTTAAGAGTTTTCTCTGCGGGAAAATGATAATGCAAAAATTGGTTTTGTTAGTTCCAAAAATGTAATGTATAAAACGCTTGTATCTTGCACATACGGTTGTAAATGAACCGAGCAGTTCGCGAGCTCGACTTAGCTCATTAACGCTTGAGCTCGGCTCGTTTAATTACGTGAGCAACTCAGCTCATTAAGACTCAACTCGACTCGATTTGTTTAGTAAACGAGCCAAGCATAAGCCGAGCTTCTCGTTCAACAAAAATTCAACTCGTTAAGGAAGATTCCGCTCATTTGCAGCCCACCTTGCACATGGTACAAGTTTTATTCACAACAATTATGGAATTAACAAAGCAATTTTGGCATTAGCAACAGCGGAACTCTGTTCCTTTGTAAAATTTCGATAGATACTGAAGTTTGGGCCATTGGGATGGGCTTATGGTTGGTTTTTGAAAAGGCTAGTCCCACTACTTTGGATCCAGGGCGGAATGTAGCTAGGCCCAAAAAACCACATCCTAAGAGCAAGTTCAGATATGTTGTTTCATTCTATCCCTACACAATGTCTTTGGCGAAGCAACCCGTGGCGGCTTGACAGATCTGTAGTTCTTGGAAGTTCATTGGTGCGTTCATACTTGAGTGGAGTGTGTCTGATCGTCTGAGTATTTGGTGTCTTTGTCCTTAACTTTGCACGTTTTCTCGTTTGAGACTCCTAATTAGATGTACGTAGTTTAAAAATGTAGCTATTGCGTCATACCATGTTTGGGTTAGGATGGAAAACATCGATTGCCTTTTGATTTGCTTGTTTTCTATTGTCAAACGATTAGTTTGGCTTTGTCCACGTTTTTTGTAATGATCTCTATTTTGTCAGTGCCGTTGGACGTTTATCAATACAATCTTCTCACTTTTGACCAAAAAAAAAGAGAGCAAGTTTACCAGTATAAAAGTAAACTACCCTGTGAACAGTTTTCAATCCTATTTTAGCTATTAACTTTTTCTTTCACAACTACACCAATACAATCCATTTTTCCTATCATCTATTAAAATTTTTTTTTTTCTTTTTCCAATATTAAAAATAAAGAAAGGAGGAAGGAGAGAGAAAAGAAACAATAAAAAAAGAAAAGAGTATGAATAGTACTTAGGTAAAAATGACTAAGAACTATTCACAAATGCATTTTACCTCTTCTTTTACCTAATCTAGTGCAAACAATTTTTTGTGATTTTTCTCTCCAAAATAGAGAAAAAGGTATTTTACATTGTTTGATGTATTTGTTCTAAGTTTGATTTCATTCAAGGGAAGGTAAAGAACAAAAGCAATTATATTTCCGTTTGAAAAAAACAAAAAACAAAAGCAATTTGGCAACTAAAATGATACTCCAAGAAAATGTCACATATCTGAACACCTAGGTTGTGTTTGGTTGACTGGAATAATTTTGGGGAACAACTGAATTGCGATCCTTGAGTTTCCAAATTCCCCAAAATTCCAAATAATGATTCATTCAGTTTGTAACACATTATGACGGTTTTTTAGCCAACCAAACATCTCAATGAGCATAGCAAGGCATTTAAAACTCCATTTTTTATCCACCGCCGATGTAAAATTCGACTTTTTCACCAACGCTTATTATGGGTCCCCTCGAGTATCTATTGTTATGATATGAACCGTTTATATTTTAAGACCCGCAATATAGTATTGCCATGCAAAAAATCAGCTTGATCGGAATTCGATAGATATATCAAAATTTGAATTTTAGTTTATAAAATGGATGATCTGATTTCTATCAATAATAATAAAGATAAACTATCAATTTTACAAAGCAAACTTCAATTTTTGATACTTCTATCAATGTCCGATCAAATTTATATTTTGCACGGACACACTTCTATGTAGAGTCTATAAGATGAACGGTTCAGATTAACAATAAATATACGGTAGGACCGAAAAAGGTGATGGTGAAAAAGTGAAGTTTTCCACTGTCGGTGGAAAGTATTAATCTCTAGCATTAGGGGGAATGAACAATTTATTCCAGCCTTCTACGGAGGCCAAACATTTCAAACATTGGGAACTGCAAAAGGATTTGTCCGATTGTTAACTTCAAACTCCCGACGAGTCGAGGTGCGCGCAAACTGGCTCGAACATTCGGTTATCAAAAAATATATAGATAAACTACTATATTCCAACCCCGAGTCCCCGACCTAAGACAAGGGAAAAACCTAAGTCACATAATGCGTCGGCAAGTGCTGCAGTGCGAGTGTGCATGGGAGCACGAGCATGCTAGAACTTCATCCTTGGATCCCCTCGCGGGTTCCTCCACTCTCTTCGTCGACAAATTGGATAGGAATTGTGTTTTAGACCAATTGACCAAAAAAAGAGAGCACAATTCTTCACATCATCATCAAACAAAAAATCCACATTTTGGAGATATCAGTGTGCACAAAAATGTACAAAAAACACAAAAACAAAGAGAGAGAGGAGTTCAAACGATGGTCATCGTTTAATTTACTCTATTTACAGTGAAAATATGATTTTCGGTAGCTTCCACAAAGCATGACATTTTCAGAACAAGGAAATCAGATGATCGACAACCTATTGGGTTGCTGTGGAAGATATACTCAACTTCTAAACCGTAACCCAAATGGGTTGGCCTAATGATCAAGTTTTCGGACCTGAGAATTTGCTTCCTTCTAAAATTTCAGGTTCGTTTTTTTTTCTTTCAAATGCTATCAAGTTTTTTCAGGTCAGTCTATATAGAACTTAAATCTACCTTAATTAGGATCCCCGCGCAAGTGGGTGTCGGGCTTAGTCTTTTAAATTAATCGAAATGCTCATAAACTAATCCGGATACCTGAGTGGTGGAATAAGTGTCTCAGACCTTGAATACAAGGAGCAAGATAGCAAGTCCCACAGTTTTTCAATGGGGAACCTAGCTACCTGAGTGGTGGAATAAGTGATTTTGCATCTAATTTTATGTATATATCATTTGTGCACGGATTCATGTGGACTGTGGATAGGTTTGCCAAAATTTTGTACTTTCCATGAGAGAAGCAGTGGTGCAAAGAAATACTAGGAAAGTACAAAACAGAGTAGGTTTGCCATTTGAGTGTTCTTTTATGCGTTCATGCAAGTACTAGTGCTTACATCCTCTATCACGAGTAACGGCGGAATACGCAACACTATTTAGAAGGTATCAGGTGTCGTTCTGCTTTCTTTTTAAACTTTTTTTTTAAAAAAAATATAATTTCAAGCTCAAGTATAATAAAAATGAAAAATAATTTTTTAATTTTTTTTTTGCACCGTTTAAAAGATCTCAATGAGATCTATCAAATAAGATCTATATTGGTAGAAAAACTATTTGCATAAACACAAAATTTTTGAGTTTGAAATTACCTTCCTTTTCTAAAAGTTCTTTTTTTCCGAAACCGAAACGCCCCCTGACCATCATTAGTAAGAGAAAACAAAGCAATGAATGTACAATGGATTTTTTTTTTTTTTTGAGAAAAGGTAGAAGAGTAATTTCACATACCAACTTACCTAGGCAATTGTTGACTAGGTAAGTGGTGAATGACCCTTATACACCAGCACACAACAATCTAAACTCCCAACGTGAGAGGCAGCCCGAATGTTCAATGGATTTGTGCCTACTAAGTGTACATGCTAGTACAAATGATCTGGTACCAGGTTGTACTTTCTGCAGTACTAGGTACAAATGCCAGATAGTATCACAAGTATATATTGTTGTGAGGATGAGCACCAAGAATTAACGTGCAGAGGAATGGAATGACATGGCTGCTTAACTCGCCGGATGAATCTCTAATATTGATCTTTGCTGCTGATAATGGATTGGATGTGTGGATCACCGATACTAGAGGGAACTGGTTCACCCGCTAACACGTGATGCTTGATCTTAGCATTCTGGTATTACTAGTACTCCATCTTTTCTTTACTTTTTTGCATCGAGATTAAGATGTTATCGGTGCATCTTACAATAATTTGATTGTGATCATCATGAGACATATTGTTGTATAAGATGAAGTTGTAAAGGTCTTTATGATTAGTAATCGATGCGGACTTGTTACGGTTTGATAACCGCGCTTACAGGTGTATCTGGATCCAAACAAATCGACATCTAATGATGTTGGATTAAATGATGTTGGATTAAGCGTTACTGGAAAATCGCACTGTTTTTTTATGCAAAAGTTTGCTTGTCCGAGGAAAAAAATAGCTGCCTAAAATCCTCCACTAGTGCTGGGCTCTTCTTGAAAACTGAGCTCAATCTACATCAACTAAGAACATGGTCCATTTGACTCAAAGTAAGTCAATCTATATCCCAACAATCCATTAAACCCTAACAATTATGTGGCGTTTCCAATAATGAATAAGGTTTGAGAAAAAAATTGTAGTAATCCAAAACTTGTGTGAAAAATATAATAAAATAACCCACGCTTCTGCTTAGTGGCTCCTTTAAGAGAGTTGGCTAAGATAGCTTTTTGAGTCCTGTTTGGACCATAATGTTTTCTTATTTGGGACTTATATGGAAGCACACATTTATTGGGGA
>BPLS01025673.1:0-14746 GCA_019656275.1 Rhododendron kiyosumense
GAGAGAGAGAGAGAGAGAGAGAGAGAGAGAGAGAGAGAGAGAGAATGAGAATGTGGCTTCTTTTTGTGTCATCTATGTCGGATTTGCTGCTCTTTGGATGGCATTGATTCTTTGTTCATGCTGCTTCCTTGGAGATATTTCTGTAGTTAGCTGAAGTGATCATATGTCCTGATATAGTCCTGATGTGTTTGCCTCTGGCGACACAACAAAAATGCGTCGCCGTTGGATATGTATTGGCGACACATTTTGATATCGCCAAATGTCTCCACATTCGGCGACGCAAGGTGCATCGCCGTTGGGTAGTACTTCAATTTTGATTTAAAAATTTATCTGTCAGATGATCTAATCTCAAATGGACTTTAATCAAGACAATCACTAGTCTGTTTCGAGTAGCTTGTGTTTTTATACAAAGATAATATCATTAGCTCATCGAACCATAATACACACACATGAAGCATAATATGTCATTTAACTACCAGTCCATAGTCCACACCTGCATAGACTACGTACAAAAAAAAAAAAAAAAGTGGCATAGGAGCCCAAATCGTTCATTGTTTTCCACTCATGAATCGCTAGACTTGCAATGATTGAAATTGTTAGTTTGGAGACCTTAATTCAGATGTCTTGCCAACTTACCGATATGTAATGACTATCATGGCTTTCTTTTAGTGAAGAAAAAAGAAAAAGTTCAGATGCTGCTTTATTGATCTTCATAATTCATATATGATAGTAGAAGGCAACACCATATTGTTCACATCAACTCAAAGACTTATGATGGAGGTTTCTGCTTCCTTTTTCACAGCTTGTAGTTTCTTACTCTTCTGCGGTTAAGTTTGTCCCTGGATTTGATGGACCCCTTCCTTTTGAGCTCGAAACGTGTTTCAAAGACGCTTTTTTCACGTCTGCGCTTCCGCACTCACGCACGCGAATTACATGACTTAAGGCACAGAAGTTTGGCATACTATGCGGTCATGTGAGGTTGGGGTCCACGTGGGAACCCATATATGTCTCGTATGTGAGACTGGAGAGGTGGTGACTGTTGTTTTTGGGAAGGGGTGAAAAAAGCTAAGAGACAATGAAGTAATGGAAGATAAACTTATTTTGATGATTCGCCTATAGCTTTTATTTCTATTGATGAATGCTCTCACAAGTTTTTAGGTTTTTCCTTCTCTCCTCTCTCTTGTAATATTTTGTTGGTATCAATGAAATGCACTTTTTCCCTAGTTGCTATTTTGTCGGGCAATTCACTGAACTGGGGGGTCCTGTTGTGCACTTGTGCACAACATGTCCCTGAATTCCAATTTATTTGAGGTAGAGAATTTGATGGGTACGCTCAAAGGAGTCAGATGAAGCTGTGACTTTCGATTTCCTTTTCCTGAGGTAGAACACCAAGCCAATTGTAGAACACAACGCTATGATTGCAAGGCTCCCGACTTGGAGCACTACTTTTAGTTATTTGTCTAGGTATAATAGCTAAATTGATCATTTAGACAAAAAAAATGGAAAATCAAGATGGCATGCATTGTTGGCCAATGAGAAAGTCAATGTGAATGAAGTCTAAGTGCGCGCGAAATATCAAAGATTGAGAAATCAATTGCAATCGTCATAGGTACATCAGATTTACCGGGTACATGATTTGGAATATGGTAAAGGATCCTAAATGCGGTACAGTACCCAGTATGTATGTGAAGGATGATAAAAGATTTTAGGTACAGTATTTATTTTTAGCCCTTGGATCACAATAGGCATGCAAGTTAGGTTGTAGGCTTTTTGGCTGGGACAAGAACAAATGAATTGCGTTTAGGTTACTACTACTTGCTAATTGAAACCGCCCCATTGGAAGTGGTAGGGTTGATGCACCACAGAATTCAACAAAAAGAAACCCAAAAAGTTGGTAAAGTAGAAACAAGATAGGAAGAACAAAAACTTTACACTTAGTTTTATAATTCATAACCCGATTGAGATTCTATTTTCCTAGTTGGAACAACAGGGATTTCAATAACCATCATACATGGAAACTAACTACTGTTTTCCTAATTGGTGATGGATTTACACAGGAATCATAACCCGATTTGTTCTGAATTCTATTTTCCTAGTTGGAAATGGCATGGAAATCAGTAACCCTATATATATATATATTTGCATTAGTACTTCGGTTTGCGTCACTCGACAAGTCATACTTGTACATAATCAGATAGCACTAATTGATACGAAACAATGCGTAACTATTTAACAAGTGAATTTGGGTCTTTTAAGTCCAATCCATATTGAACTCATTTTAATCCACCTAACTCTATATAAATATAGGTTGAACCTATATCAACTCATTATATAATATGGACGAATTAAATTGGGTTATAAGTGGACGGATTTGGACGAATTATAAAATATGAATTGAAATTGTCACCCCTAAAAAAAGGTTAGATGTTTTCAACATAAAAAATTCTAACAGCAGAGACGATTTGCAGAGAACCACACAGAGAAAATGCGTTTGGCCCCATTTTGGTTCCCGAAAAATTCTAGAAAGTTCGCCCCTACGAATTCAAAAGTAATACTTATCGATATCTGCTAGAGCTGATTTTTTACAGAGTCCCATAAAATAATATTCAAAAATTTATAGATATTTTTCTAGAGCTTTTCCGGACCCGAAATAGGGTCAAACGCATTTTTCTCTGCATGGTTCTCTGCAAATCGTCTCTCCGGATTGCAGGACTCGAGTATATTCTCCGCAAGACTAGCTGCTACCCATTACGAGAAAAGTGAAAAGCAACTGCAAGATGATTCTCCACCCCTTATCCAATCAGAGTCCAACACATGTCGTACTGCATGGCATCTAATTCTTTGAAGGCATAACTAAACGCTTAGAGCAAGTTTACCAGTTGTTAGGTAAAAATGCTAGTAAACAGTGCAATTTTTTCATTTTACCTATTCATATCTCTTTCAACACTACACCAACACTATCTATTTAACCTATTCTTTATTAAAATATTATTAAAATAATTACTTTTAGAGAGAGGAAGTGTGTGAGAGAAGAGGAACACTGCTTTGGGTGAAAGAGGGAGGAGAGAGAAACTTTTTGTTTAAAGGGAAGCTAATAAACAGGGCTTAGGTATTAATACCTCACCATTTTATGAAATCTATTTTACCTTTGCTTTTACCTCAGCTGCTGCAGCTGGGATTTTTGGTTTTTCTTAGGTATAATAGCTCAAAAAGGCATTTTAGCAATGCTGGTAAACATGCTCTTAAACATTTTCACTTGAGCTAGATATCCCTCCCTTCGCTCGGTTCCTCGAATATTTTCACCTGAGCTAGATTTCCCTTCTTCCTGCTCGGTTCCTCCCGGTCAACATTTTCACCTGAGCTAGATGTCCCTTCCTCCGGCTCGGTTCCTCTTGAACTGTCAATTGGTGAATAATTCGCTCGACGGTGGAATTAGGAGTCTGGCCTACCTAGGTTCGAACCGAAACGGCTCAACGGTCCGGATCCATAGCCAAAGCCGTGTGTTTTTTAGCCGTTTTTGACCGTTTAGAGTCCGAAAGACCAAATTTGCTGTTTTAGAAAATAATCTTTTTGTTTATAATTTTTGGTAGAAAAGTCCACTAAAGTCCGTTCTTGTTGGAGAAGTCTTGTATTTTTAGAATATTAATAATTTCGAAACTTTCCGAAATTGGTATTTTTTCTTAGTAGGGTTAGAGTTTACTTCGTATTTAATGAGTTGTAAGCCTTAGGGCTACACAATTTTTGATTATTTTTTATTGACAAAGTGTTTAGATAGAGTTTCTCTATATCTATCCCGTTTGTAATTGTCTTTGTTGCACGTTTGTTCTTCGATTAATAGTTACGCCCTGCATCATATAGGGTTGGGGCGAAAAGTATCCCGGCCCGATATACCTGCCCCGATATTATCCACCCCAAAATATTACAGTATTTATATATAAAATTATACTTTTGTCCCAATCTAATTTGTCGTCCTTCCTGTTTCGACAGAGACAATGAGAGAGAGAGGTTTGAAGAGTCCACCCATCTTATGGCGGTTAGAATTTGTCAAAGCAAGTTACTTCTATAAAATCGCCCTTCCCTCACCCCCCCTCCCGTCTCTAATCCTTTTACCCCCGTCCACGTGCGCGCGCTCTCTCTCTCTCTCTCTTACCCCCCACCCACGTGCGCGCTCTCTCTCTCCACAGCACTCTCTCTCTCTCCTTTGATTTTTTTTTTATAAAATTTTAAATGTTAATAACATTTTTTTCACGTATTGTTTTTTTAAAAATTAAATATTTTTGAAATCTACTAAACGAAACATATTAAACGAGCTTAATATTGATGGAGAAATTATATAAAACGGAAAAATTATATTTTTTTTCATAGTTTAAACTATCTAACGAGGTTAAAAAAATGTGTTTCAAATTTAAATCCGTTTGAACTAGTGGAAAGGGAAAAAAATTTCTGATCATTTTAGTTATGACCATTTAGGAAGTAATCTTTTTGTTTATAACTTTTGATAGGAAAGTCCAATAACGTTCGTTCTTATTGGAGAAGTTTTTTTTTTCTTATATTTTCAGAATATGTAATAATTTCGGAACTTTTCGACATTGATTTTTTTTCCATTTCCTAGTAAGGTTAGAGTTTGCATCTTATTTAAGGAGTTATAAGCCTTAGGGCTGGACAGTTTTTGATTATTATTGATTGACAAAATGTCTAGAAAGAGTTTCATAAAAGAACATTATAGATCAGTACAATTTTTTATTTTCAGATAATTGGTCAATTGGGAACGATATTGCGAATAATATTCCTTGTGGGGAGAGTAGCTCCTACATTGGGCGTGATTGCACAGCGGAATTTACGACTGACCAGATTAGTTATTATTGTTGTTATTATACATATTTGTAACTTATTTTTGTTATTCTTGTATGCATCTCGATAGAAAACATCGATCGGAAGCCCCCAAATTAAGTAGCACGCAGACATGACAAGTGGACCCACCTAGTTTAAAGATGCAGGACACATTAAAACATATACTATGCGATAATGGTTGATTAATTAGTTCAAAAATAATAAAATACAGATTCAGGCAACGTACCTTTGATTAAATTAGAAAACAGAATCAGCATATTGATTCATCTCTTGACCAAAGACCCACGTTTCTTTTTTCTTTTCCCGTTGCTGCTGTGTTTTTTCGTTACCTTAGCGGCCAATAAAAGACTGCTATATATAGTAGGGATAACAAAATTAAACTCGAGACTGGTTTTTTACTGATGACTAAACCATCCAGCAGCTTTCGATTGATTGCCGACTTAAATAGCAATTGATCGGGTTGCATTCTTCTTTCTTCGCAGTTGATATAATTATTGCCCTTTTTTTTTTCTCACTCTCTCAATTACAAATATATGACTTATTCCACTCTATTTCTATGCAGACCCATGTGCACACACCTTCATTTATATGTCACCTAAAGCTTACATGTAAGAATCAATATTTTTAATATACGGAATATTAAATTGTGCTTATACGTATTCATTTTTTTTGTTATAGATATTTGAAACTAGAGATGTCATGCTAGATTGGGTGCGGAGAGCTGTCTATGATGGACAGGTTTCTCGATGTGGCGGATCCATCTCGTTGCACAGTTCGACCCCCAGCATACAACATAGAATACAGGGGTCGACCTACAGGCAGAGATGAGCAGAATATAGGTCACATACCTTTCTTCACAATATCCACTTCAGAATCTCGAGCCTCACGTATTCCAACATCGCGAAGGAGCAATAAGAGGGATCATCTCGTGAAGAAATTTCCTCAGCAGTATCAACATTATATTTCTCACTATGTTGACATTCGACTCGACGGTCATTGTGGCTTCAAGGCGTTAGCTGCGTAACTCTATGGTGCTGAAGATGAATGGGCTCAAGTACGATGTGACCTTATCCAAGAGATTGAAAAAAATTGGGTCCTGTACGATCAGTTTTATCCAGAACTTAATTATGTATCTCAGGTGCTACATAGACTTTATTGCTTCCAGTCATCGGCACTAGAGGATCATTAGATGGATTCTCTATCATTGGGACTTGTTATCGCATCAACGTACAACGTTGTACTACATACATTTGATATGATTGCTTTGAGTTATTTCACTCATTTGCCGTTGAGCTCCCATTCAGTTCCATTCGCAACGCGCACACATATAGCTATTGGCCGTGTTAATGGCAATCACTTCGTGCAAATTTTCCTATACCGTCATTACCCTATACCACCCATCATCATATGGTGGAGGTCAAATGCATCAAATGAAGCACATGGATGGATTCATCCTTATGAAGCACGCCTCCAATTGTGGTACGAATTAATGCAAATAGATCCGCCGAGACAACGACCACAATTTGGCGGAAATATTGACTAAATTTGTGTATTTATTTATGTTCATGTATTGGTTCTATATACTAAAATTTTAATTAAATGAAGTTCGATTTCAGTTTGCATTTATGACTGTTCACAGAAATATAAAGTAAATTTAAGTGGATTCAACATACATAATTTACTTGAAAACTCAAATATAGAAATTTTTAAAAAATGATGGATAAAAAATTAAAAACAAATAGATAATATATTAGGCCCAAAAAAATTATTTAATTTAAACACATTATTTCATATTCAATATTAGATTTGTTTGATAGGTTTCGTTGAATAGATTTCAAATATATAAAATTTATTTAAAAAAACACGTGATTTCAATCTCTTTGGACAGTTTATATATTAAAAAATACGGTTAAAAAATTAAGTGTTCCAAATTTTAATCCGTTTGAACAGGTGAAAAGATTTTATTTTTCTGATCATTTTATCCTAAATAGTCATAATTAAATTTTGACTTTAGAGCTCTCGTTGATTAACCCTAAGAGATATTTGATTCTACCACTTTCTTAAGGTTCATCAACGAAAGCCCTGTAGTCAAAATTTAATTATGACCATTTGAGATAAAATGATCAGAAAACTAAAATCTTTCCAACGGTTCAAATGGATTGAAATTTGGAATATTTTTTCCAACCTTTTTAGACAGTTTAAACTACCACAAAAATATCATTTTTTCATTTTACATTATTTCACCATCAATATTAGGCTCGTTTGATAGGTTTCGTTGAGTAGATTTAAAAAATCTAAAATATATTTTTAAAACATAGGTGCAAAAAAAATTATTAGTATTTACAAATTTATAGAAAAATAAAATAAGAAATAAAAAAATGGAGGAGAGAGAGAGCAAGTTGTTGGGGATAAAACCGAAAATGTCGTGTGTGATGGTGTAAAAAAAATTATTAATATTTGCAAATTTATAGAAAAATAAAATAAGAAATAAAAAAATGGAGGAGAGAGAGAGCAAGTTGATGGGGGATAAAACCGAAAATGTCGTGTGTGATGGTGTAAAAAAAATTATTAGTATTTACAAATTTATAGAAAAATAAAATAAAAAATAAAAAAATGGAGGAGAGAGAGAGTAAGTTGATGGGGATAAAACCGAAAATGTCGTGTGTGATGGTGTCAGACCCCGTGACACGGGGCGATTATCCACCCCAAAATATTACAGTATTTATATATAAAATTATACTTTTGTACCAATCTAATTTGTCGTCCTTCCTGTTTCGACAGTGACAATGAGAGAGAGAGGTTTGAAGAGTCCACCCATCTTATGGCGGTTAGAATTTGTCAAAGCAAGTTACTTCTATAAAATCGCCCCCCCCCCCCTCACTCCCATCTTACGAGGGAGTATAAAAATTTTGAGCCGTGCAATAATTTTTTTTTTAAAATTTTGCCCCATTCTGCTAAGCCTTTTTAAAAAATAAGTATTTATTTATAATTTTTAAGATGAAAAATAATGGGCTTGCTAAAATAAATTTTTGTGCAATATAGATCTTAATTGAAAGATCTCGATGAGATCTTTTGAACAATATAAAAAAATTTAAATTTTTTCATAAATACATTATTTTTAAGTTTGAAAATTGTAAATAAATACATATTTTTTTAAAAAAAAGCTTGGTGGAACGGGAAGTGAGCCCGTGAAAAATCAACTCCATTCTATAATCTGAATGAAAAATGAGAAGATTGGTTCGAGCGCCTACACATATCAATTAAGCTGATTTTTCACAAGACTACTCAATTTTTAAAAAAAATTTATTGAACGACTCCAATTTTTTCTGTGGGTTTCACATTGACAATGGTAGTATTTTAATCTCCATATTCTGTGATTAATCAAGATTTGTGAATTTGTGGTTGTGATTTACTTATGGGCATTGAAAGATTGATATTTAAGGGTGGAAATTTTTTGTTAAATTCCATGAGAATTCATCTTTCTTGAGGAGAAAGAGAAAGAATTCTTGTATGATACCGTTTGAAATTTTGAATAATTAAGGAAAATAATTTTGATACTTCACTTTTTTATGATGACACTCCAAAATTTATTTTTTAGTGTAAAAATTATACATAGCAAGACACACTAAAAAATAAATTTTGGAATGACATCATAAAAATTAGAGTGCCAAAATTATTTCCCATAAACTACTAAAAATGTTTTTGAAATAAAGCAATTGATTATGAGAGAGAATGAAGTGGATTTTTGCAGAGAATCCATGGCTGCAATTTTTTGCAGAGAATCCATGGCTGCAATGGTGAGAGGGGGCGGTCAACGGCAAAGAGAAAGACAGGAGGCTATACTTTGAAGCAATTGGCGACACCGAAACTGATGTCATGAAGTAGAAAATGATCTATGCGCACCAATTAGAAAGTGATCTATATTCTATGCGCACAATTAGAAAATGATCTATACGCACAATTAGAAAATGATCTTTAGAAAATGATCTACGCGCACCAAGTAGCATCAGCAAGAGAGGGCGGTCAAAGCAAAAAAGAAAGACAGGGGCCTAGAAAAGGTTAATTGGCTGTTATTTGTTGAAATTGGCGACTCTGAAAATGATGTCTCCTTAAAGTAATGAGGTAGAAAAGGTTAATTAACCATGACTCAGCTAGGAAGGACGGGCTTTGTCTTGTACTTTCATAGCTGTTAGTATTTTTGAAAGCGAAAACACCCACTACCCAGTGCATGTGTGCACTGTGCACTCATTGGACGGTCCAAAAATGTTTATAAATACTCAACTCTAAGAACTTTAATGAATACTCAACTCTCTCCCTCTCTCTCCCTCTCCAAATTTTCAGGATAGCTACCGGCGAATAATTCAAATATTCAATTCTCACTCTACTTACCACATCAAATGGATCCAAAAATGGGATCTGCCCCTCATCCAAATCAAGCCGCAGGAATTGGATATTTGCAGTGGGGGAAAAAGAGGCTACGTAAAGGCCATGTGGTAGCAAAAGGGGTTGTTTTGAATTGGGGAAAAAAGAAGCCACCTAGGGGATATAATGTAACAAAAGAGGTTGGTTTGGAGGGCCAATTGCTCAGCCTTGTGTCCAATGTCAAAGCAACAAAAGTCCGACCATTTGCCGCAGTGAAGACCATCAAAGAATGGAAAAATCGCCAAGATTTGCTCCTAGACTACTATGAAAAATTCTTGAATGGGCAAGTAGAACTGAAAGAAATTATGGACCTGATGGAGAGCGGGAGCACCCTTCTTGCTTTTGGAGGAGGAATGAATCAAGAGAAAAGAAATGCCATTTCGGAAAGCAGAGAGGCGACCGAAGCCCATCTGCTAAGGCTTAAGAGTGAGGTTGAAAAAGGCTTCTATGAACTACAAAAGATTCTCAATGTTTCTGACCCTATTAGAGACATCGTGGTTGACATCATGAAGGATGGTGCTACCACTACTGTCAAAGAAGCCGCAACCCGTCTTCACCATGTCTGAGCAATCCGATGTGCAAAAGCCGGCACAACCCAAAGCAGCCAATTTTCTCTTACATTTTTTTATTATCCGATTTTCTCTTACCTTTTTTCGCTAGGATGTTTTTTTGTTGGTTAAGTCAGAGGTTTAAAGTAATCAAAAATGTCAATGGTTTAAAATACGCCCGGTTGTCACAACCAAAAACAACTTTGACTATTCGTCTCTAAAAATCTCAATCGAGTTAGGGCAAATTAAAAAAATCTCAATAGTTTCTGTTGTTTTTTGTTGTGGTAACTGGGCGCATTTTAAACCACTGAGTTAACCAACAAATAAACATCCTGGGGAAAAATGTAAGAGAAAATTGGATAATAAAAAAAATGAATTGTTGGTTTAGGGTTTAGGCGACGGAAGCAGAGGTGACGTATAGAACTAAAGAAGATGAATTGTGGGTCTTGGATACAAGTTTTTAGGTTTTTATAGATACTAGCTAGTAAAAATGCACGTGCGGTGCACGTGTCAAGTTATGTAATAGTGACAGTCAATAAAACATGTAATTATTGTAGTATTATTTTCTCTTGATGCTTAAACTCTCAAGAATGATCATCTTTTTTCCTTCTTTCATTGCAAGGTAGACATTTTCTTTAATATGAGTCAGAATTAATATTCTCTCATAGGAGGATCCTTCATGTGATGTAAAATGAGAAAACATTTTGTGGTGAGTATTATTTTACCTCACATTAGGAATCATCCGAGGGATCATTCGCTCCATTCCAACAACTGACTTATTTCTAGAACTCTTTTGTATCTTTTCATACTTAACATATGAACCACAATTCTAACAAATTGTGACACAATATGCACCAATGATGCCCTCTTGGTTATTCATCCTTCTAGTACGTGTTTCATGCTTTCAAGAAGTAGTCCACATCACTTTTCAAAGACTCCCAAATTAATAAATAATTTTACTTCTCCATGTGCATTGCCGAATTCCCTTGTACCAATTGTACCCATGTACATCTTGTTCTTTTGTGCTTATTTCCTTAGGCACAAAAAATAACACACACAACCCGCATGCACATGCATCTCTATCCACTTCTTGTCTCAAACACTTTCAAAGGGATATATGTAAATATCAAAAGTACTCATGATGGAATATGGATATACAAACACACACAGATGCAGAATTAGAAAGGTTTAATCATTTCATTAATTGGATTCGATTTCAGAAGCACCAAATAAATAAGAGAAGAAATTACAAGGTCAATAATGATCGATATAAGAGAAGAATTATACTATAAATTATATGGACAACGTTATGTTGGGAAAAATCAGATCCTTACCACCCAATTAATGGGGACATAGACTATTGCAGAAGAGTTGGCCGGAAGAGCAATGATATTGGCGTCAACCAATGAGACTTTTTGAAGAGTGCTTACACAAATAAGGTAGGAGTGGGACTTCACTCCAATATCTTTTCTTTTTTTATCAGCAATTAAATTCATTAAAAGCCTAAGAATAGGCAATTACAGTGAATCCATCCGATTACAATGAAGAGGGGACTACAACCAAACCATCCAAAAAATACAATTGAGATACAAGGACAAAGAGACCACTAATGCCTAGATTCTAAGCCGAGTCAAAGACTCACTACTCACCGCCTCAAGGGGTCTAATCACGAAGAGCTAGCAATTTATCCATTCAGTCGCCTCGGAATAGCACAGCCCCCAAATCATAGACAAACAATAACAAACCAATGGAAACAGACAAGAATACAAGTAGACCAGAAGCACAAAACCTTGGACTGACACCAATAAGCTGTCGACCTTATTTTGGCTAAGGGATGACGCCGTATGTGACGAAGAGGCAGGACGAGACCTCGGACCGGAGAAAAGGAGAGTAAATCTCCGGCAAGCCCCTGCTGCCACGCGAGGCTCCGGGCGTGGAGACCGAAATAGAAATCCGCTTGAAAAGGGGCACGCACATATTCTGTTCTTTGATCTCCACATTTTCTTCTCTACTAATTAATCTCTCTACTTGAAAAGGGGCCCGCACCAGGAGAGTAGAACCCAATTAATTGAAGGAGAACGTACAAAGGCCCACGTACGATTGGCCTGAGAGAAGTCCCACCACGTTAGAAGTTTTGGAACGAGATATTATTCGTTGCCCTTGGGGCAACACTATCATTTTTGACAAACGTTGTCTCAAACCAATCAAAACTTGTCTTTTGGACTTTTTGTCATAATTTCTGTCACATCAACAACTCCCAAATGGCCATACACCCAACAATAAATCTACAAACCATGAAACCAGCCAATGATCCAACCCATGACCACTGACGTGGCGTAATGGGCCCCACATCAACAGTTGAAAAAAAAAAAAAAAACCAAATCTGGTTGACTGGTTCCTATTTTTTCAGTGTTTGTTATTTTTTGCAATTTTTTTGTTTGCTTTTCATTGTGATTTTTAAGATTACTCATTAGTCTCCACTGAGGTACTTTAGAAAAGTATAACACTGGATTGAAATTCAAAAAATAATTCATATAATGCCTAGAACAATAGCAATTGTTTTGTAATTTTTTGTATAAGTAATCTTTTTTTTCGCTTTGGATCAAAATATTTATTTTGTAGACACGAGAAATAGATGATTAATTTGAAAAATATGGCACAATCAATAAAATTACTATGAATTAATTAAGATCTGGGTACGGCCATGAGTTATCAAATGGATTATGTACAGTATCATGACGCCATGACGTACCTTATTTGTATAATCTGATGGAATGATGAAGCATGGTTTGTGATGAAAGATTTGTGAGATCAATAAAATTCTCCAAGCTACCGGAATTGGAAAATCTCTCTCTCTCACATCGTCCCGTGTGGTTTAGTTCGACCTCACACATGCTCGCCTTCAAGAACTGAATGTCCAACCCGCCTCCCAGCTCATCGCCTCTGGCGTTAAACCCGGCAACATGGTCGCTCTCACCTTCCCCAACACCATCGAGGTTTTTAAACCCTTCACCATCGTGGTCATCGACAATTTTCGTACTGTTTTCCATTCTTGCTTCGCTTATCCCCTTCTTCCTAGCATTTTTGTGAATTATTGATGCCAGCAGCCGGTTTTGGGGGGTCAAGCTCCCATTCAGTCACCTTACCGTCTAGTCCCGGCCAGTCGGCCATTTTCCGGCGAACGAAACCCGGCGAACGTCTGTTTCGTTCAATAATCGGATCCGTTCATATTGTAGATCTCGTTAATACGAAGCAGCACATCAAAAATCATGTCCATTGAATATCATTTAGTAACGTTTAGTAATGATCGAAACACATTTATTTTGCACAAATGAATGAGAGGGGTTCTAATCCAGTGTGGATATGTATTTTTCCAAAATAAACTGATTACGATCATGCACTAAACAATATCCGATGGACATAATTTTTTACATGGTGAGATGAGTCTCAATGAGATCTACAATATGAACAAATTCAATCATTGAACAAAACCAACGTTTGCTGGAAAATGGCCAACTGGCCGGGAGTGGATGGTAACGGTGACGGGATGAGAGCTTGACCCGGTTTTGGGGAGATAGGAATTCAGCCGGATTGAATATATGGCCAAATAGTAACCTAGGCGGGCAATTTTACCAAAGAGCCCCCAAACCCAGCAGTACAAAAAGACATAGTGAGTTAAAAAAAGGACCTAAAGGGAAAACATCGAAAGTACGAAAACCTGTTAAAATAATCTGTAACTCTTTACAACTAAGAAGGAATTTTTCAAAAAATTCCCCCTAGATTCCAACATTTCTCTCTATCTCTCCACTTATTACTCCTACTATTTTTCAAAAAAAAATTCAAAACTCAATCCAAACATAGCATTAATAATGCAAATAGTGGCCATGGCCCACCACTTTTGAGCACAAAACTACTAAAACACCCTTACCCAAGAAGAAGCAAAATAAAATTTCAAGCATTTGAAGCGAGGGCATTTCCGTCCAAACTTGGCCAAAGTGTAAGCCACTTCTAGGAACTTGGTTCCTCTAGGCGCCTTGTAGATATATACAAGACATGCGGCCACCCATTATTAGATGGCGCCCAAAAAGAAACTGCAAGATGCACTTCGTGCACTTGTCCTCACTTTCGGTCTCTTTGGATGGTGAGCAATGATGAGATAAGAAAGGAGGACGCTTTCTCACTAAATCTTGCCGTTTTTTACAAGATTGGATGAAAAAGAGGAGGAGCTAATCAAAATATTTTATTTTTGTACTTTTCTCTTCATTTCTCACAAAAATGATCATCCAAATGAGTGATTTGATTAGAAACCAAAATCTTTTCTTTTCTTTTCTCATAAAATCACGCACAAATCACGAATACGCACAAAATACATATGTTTTTTTTTCTTCATACGGTATATATTAGTAGGGTCGCGGTGATTAGCGGAATGTTAGTATGTTAGTCATTGAGACGAGGGGGGTTCAGATTTTATTCATAGCTCTGACCCCAAACTTGCTACTCGAATTCAGGTCATAATTGGGGAGAGAAACAAGACAACCAATTTGACAATACATAAATCAACGGGGGTTAGCTCAGTTGGCCAGGACTTTTGCGTCTCACCAAGAGGTCAGGAGTTCGACTCTTTCTATCTGTGCGTGAGTGTTATTTCATTTGAGGGTTTTTCTTTTATTTCTTCGTCTCTACCCTATAATAGGCTTATTTATTGTATTAGTTGAGTTATTGGATTTAGTTGTCTCATGGACTCTTATAATTGATGTAGTGTCCCGAATTTATACTATGTACTTCATATTTGATGTAAAATTATTTCTTCTATCGATTGAAAAAAAAAAAAAAAACCCTTAGACAATACATATGTTTAAACATATACGTAGAAATCTGCTTTATCTGACTATCTGTTACTGCAACAGCCATTCCGAAGCTTTCCC
>BPLS01025673.1:19746-34649 GCA_019656275.1 Rhododendron kiyosumense
ATTGATTCTTCAAATCAAAGATCTGTTATTTAACCAACACAAATTGTCTATTGTCTTTTGGGGATTGATTCTGGTTATTTATAATATGATTATTGTATCAACTGCCTGCATGTATGTATATTAATAATCTCTCTCTCTCTCTCTCTGGCCACGCTATTGATTCTTCCAATGGAGATTAGTGTATTTTGGGTCGCTTCAGGGGCTCCTCCATTTCCCTAGGGGTTCAAGCGAACACCTGGGTACGAAAATGCACTATAATTTTGTATTATTTACATACAGTTTAGTATTTCTTTGATACTGTTGGCACTGAATAATTCCTACGTAGCCAGAATGAACTAGGCCTAGTAAATTTTCAACGAAAATACATTCATTTTATATAGAGCTTTGTATGCAAAAGCAGCAAAACGTTTCTTCACGTTTTTGTCACCTCTGGATTAACATCCTAGAGCAGCCCTTCAATTGTAGTTAATGATTGGGATTGGTTGTTGTCTAGTAGTACTGGTCGTAGTTGTTGCCTACCCGTTTTAATATGATGATGATGATTTTATCAACTACCTGCTTGTATGTATAATAATCTCTCTCGTTTCATTTTAATTGATCAGAATGCTGATTTTTCCGACACCGGATCAAGATAGCACAATGGAGCTTCTGTTTGAGGAGGAAGAAAGAATAGTTATCTTACATAAGAGTCGGATAGCTCTACTAGGGGAGGAGGAAGCGAAGAAACTTCAGAAGGAGGATTACGATCGAATGAATCGTCTTCTAGATCGACAGAATGAGGAGGAGAGTGCAGAGAGTAGAAAACCTGAACCAACACATCGACCGCGCCCTGATTTTGTCGAACTTACATCTACACAGTGGCGGGATTACGAAAGGAGGGCCCGTGAGAGCGGGGTACGTACGGGATGCGTGTTGAATGATTCTTCTGCTAGATTGTTTTTATTCTTTTTTTTTTTTGAGTCAAACGGAATAGATATTCTTTTATTTCTCTGTGTGTGGTAAAAAACACCTTTTGAGAGAGCCTCCAATTGGCACATGGCTGCTGCCAATTCCTGTCATTCAACTTCAAAATTATTTTTACCAGCATGCCATTTTGCAAATCAGTGTTCTACATATCGCTGGGCTCTAGTCGGGTGGAAAAGGGGCGCCTAGTGCCTAGGTGAGGATTATATGCCGACTAGTTGGCGGCCTAATCTAGGCATTGGACATTGCTTTAAATTGAACCATCTTAATGTGAAATGTCTTTTTTGAAGTTATTATTTGACAGAAAACATGCCATTCTTTAGATGTAGCATCCAAGCAGATTTGACAGACAACGTGCCATTCTTTGCAAACAGCCATTCCACGCTATCGGTCAACACTGGATTAGGAGTAAGAGCGGTAGTTGTTTTGGCAATGATTTCCCCAATAGGCAGGCCATAAGCTCTGCCCTCTATTGATGTAGCTGTGGACTCGTTTTACCTAAAGAGAATCAGCTTTGCCCTCTATTTGATCAATTTATTATACTTTTTACTTGCATTTGCTCTCATCTCCCCTCTTTAATATTATTCCCCTCTCATCTTTAATTCTGATTGCTTAACTTGGCTTTATATATTTGCAGGGGTTTGATGTTGGGGATATTCCCGGATATGCTTTTGTCCCTGTTAGACCATTTGTGCTGGACTGCCGTGAGTCAATGGAGAGGATTGAAGGATATGCAAAGTTTGCCCTTGATGATTACAACAAATGTAATGTATGTGCGTGTGTGTGGGCTTTTGATGGTTCATTAAATTCTTCCATCCTCCCCTCTTTGATCCACTCCTCTTTCTTTGTATTTGGTTTAACGTCTCTCTTGAAATTTGTAGAATACAAAATACCAAATTGTGAAGGCCCTCAAGGCAAACATCGGTATTGGTTTTCCTGGTTGGACCTACTATATTACCTTTCAGGTCAAGGATATGGCTGGTTCTGGTTCTCCCACTCTCAATTTCCAGGCCATTGTGGAAACTTTTCAGGGTCAGGAAACCGTCAAGTTTATCGCACCTGAACTGTAATCCTATCTACTCCAAGGTACACTTTTTTCTCTGGTGAATGAGCTTATACAGTTGTACGTGTTTGTACTCTTGTGGTATTGCTGATGGTCTTGTGTGCCATGGTACCCTGTCTTCTTTTTTTTTTTTTTTTTGACACTAGCGAATTGTTCTGGTTTTAATGCATTCGATGGGCTTTTATTTTTCTCCTTTCCCATATGTTTTTTTTATACACGCTTCACTGTGTCAGCTGCCAAGGTGTGCCTTTTGCCAAACAAAAAATCAGTTGAAGATTTTTGATATCTTGAACATGAGAATTAAATTTGTTTCATTTTCACTGAAATGTTTGTGCTGACATTGGATTCAACCCATACATCTTACGCATTTTGAACAATGTATCTGGAAACTATTTGTAAACCCATGAGAATGATTGTCTATGGTTTTTATGTACAGAACATGGAAGATGCTTTCAGTATTGTTCTAATAATGAAACTTGGTTACATTATTATCCTGTAGCTTGTTTTCTTAATGTTCTCGTAAATTTGCCACCAGTGTTGCTTGAAATGCAAAGAAAGATATTTATTTTTGCGGGCATCAGTATATTTTTCATGAAGAACTTTAGGAACTGGAGATTTTGGATCAATTATACATGGACACAGGTGACACAGGTGCGGATGTCGGATGTGATACACATCTAGGTGTCACTTTTGCCATGATTCGTATGGCCTAGCAAATTGTTTTGTTGAACACGCGATCTGAGCATAGTACACCTCCGTTTTAAAACGGTTAATTTGGTGATCCAAAATGATCCCAAGTCTTTTTTCCATTTTTTTTTCTTTAGTGTTCTCCTTATGTGTAAAAACTAAAAAGTACCTTAAAGTTACGCATTCATTATTCTTTTCATACTTTCCAATACAGTTTTACATATTTTAAGGTACTTTCTAGACATTGGGTGGTGGTAATACAGTTTTACGTCTTTTGAGGTATTTTTTACACGTTGGGTGGTGTTAGCATTTCCCAAATATTTTGAAACTAAATTTATTAGTTGCCTTTAAATTTTTTTAGACCAACACTTTAAGTTAACATGCCACAATCCCCAGTGCAAATGTATATATATAAACTCAACTTGTTTAATCGAAGGAAGCCAATAGTAGTTCATCGTGCCCAATTTGTAAACTGAGCCCAGCAGCCCAAAAGGAATTTATAAGCCCCTTTCAGTTCACGCAGTTGGTAATAATCACGTTACCCTAGCCGCCCTAACATTATGACTGAAGAAGGAACCTAACATCCTGTCTTTGGTTCATCATTGGAGGTAGGAAACCCCGTAGCAACCATAAAATTTCTCTCCGGTTCGCGATCTCCTTTGTTCATGTACATCTCTGGTTCTTCCTCCTCCTTTCCTCCTCTTCTTCTAAGAATCCCCTTTCTTTTCTTCATCGAATGGCTCTGTTTGATTTAATCCGCCACAAATAGGTGAACGAGTCGATGTAAGAAAGGTTAGGAGCTTGAACATTCGTTCACTTCTTTTTCCCGCAAGAGGCAAGCTTTTGCAAGTCTTTGGGTCACTGTGAATCATGAACCTTGCACAATCCAGGGGAATGCTGATGGGAAGCGTCTTGGGTTTGTGCTTTGTATTACATTAGCACTGGTAAGTTTGATGACGGCTGGAATGAAATCCTCATTGTATTGTTTTTTACCTTCCTATGAAATAAATTAAATGATGATCGCCTTGGGAAAGTCATTTAACCCTAATCTTATTGACTTTTGCTTGAGAAATGCAGAACTGATCTCTAAACTGTGTTTTTATTTTGATTGGTATCTCTAAACTATGTTCTAGTTTCTCCTACTTTTCCTTTTGCTTGTTGTCGCAGCCTTTTAGGCTAATAATGTGTGATTATTTCGTGTTTTTTACAAGTTATTTGTTAACCATTCATTCTCATGCTATTTCAGGTTAGGTGGAGATTGGAGGCTGTGAAGTTCATGTTGATGTTGTTTGGGTGGAAGTAATGTTGACTCTCTCTACTTTTTGTGTATAAAAATGCTGTTCTTGTTAAGTTTAGGGTGGTAGGTGTTTTTAAACTAATGGTTAACCATGCATATATCAGAATACTCAGTTAGGTTCGACATGTTGTGTTCCGGAAATGTGAGACTGTGATACAGCATCATAGTTGGCTTCAACGTGCTATTTGTAGATACGTCACCAGCTGTGACTCTTGCGAACTTTATAATTTCTCATTTGGCAGAGTTGTTTTCTATCTTTCCTTTTTATTTCTTGCACTTGTCCTCGAGGCACTTCACAAATATACACAAAATACACATGGTCACACATACGCACATCTTCTATAGCCGTTGTCCTTGATTGCTACGGCAATTCTGAAGCTTTCCCCCAAGATAGGTCATTAACTAGCGAACTAAGCTTCCATATGCAAATGAACAGAGAGAAAATTGAGTTTAGCTCATCTGGACACGCATCATTTTCTGCATGTAATGGGGACAATGCACAAAAGGATCTGCCTTCCTTTTGAGCCACTACTCTATCTTCTGCTCGAACTACCCATGCAATTCCAGCAGCCGTGTTCCAGTCGTCTTGTTCCATGCTCCATCCACAATGGCGATCACTTTGGGCATTTCCATAGCAGCGGACAAATCTGAAGCATAAGGCACTGAGGTCTGAGACAGCACCCCTTTAGGCAACGATATCGGTGCTCTGCTCCCAATGATTTTACCAGAGAAGTGAGCGAGGGGACAACATTTCGAATAATCAGCAATGTCAAACTAGTCTTGTTGAACACCATCAAATTCCTTGCTAACCAAATTCCCCAGCAGAGTGGAATACTAAAGACAGGTTACCATCAGGAGCAGCTTTTGTACATGCAAGAAACCAGCAATGAAGAATTGCTTTCTTGTGAAGCCTTGATGGATTATCTAATGCACGCTGTTCGTTTTTCGCAAGACAAATGTGACTCAAGAAGGCATTTACTGTTATTCAATTAAGCTAATTTTTTGCGTGAGTAATGTATAGGTTCTGTTGTCGATTTTTTTCCCCCTTTTTTTCTGGCTCTCTTCTTTGGTGTCCCATGTGTGGAATTTCTTTCTGTTTGTGGAGCTTTTATCACCCCCTGTGTGGGTGTTTTTGGTTGTTTTCTCCAGTGCTCTGTCTGTTTGGAGCAATGAATTTAGTTGGAGTTGGGTGTAGTTTTTGGACTTAATCTCCTCTTGTTTGGTTTCTTGATCCCTGTTTAGGGATGAAGTTGAAGTTTTCTCTTGATGCACAGTTTCTTGGATATATAATATCACCCGTTATTGGTTTGGCAAAAAAAATACATATAATGTATTGTTCGGGGCTAAACTATGAACGGTTTACACCATCAAAACGGACTCCATGTGGGGCCCGCATTGGGGTTCCATAAAAATGATCCGAGCTGTTAAAATTTAAAGTAACTCTTTGAGTCACTTTGGAAAAAAATCAGTTCAATCGAATACGTGAAAGTATTTGATCCAGTATTTATTTTTTAACGCAAGATTCCAGATCTTCAATTCTATAGGAATTCTGGAAAAGAACTTGAACGACTGGATCAAAATATTTACATGCATCCCAATAAACTGAGTTTTTGCGGACTGAAAAATATATTTTAGAATTTAATGAACAGTTTTAGATTATTTGTGTGGAACTCCGACGCACACCCACGCACATTGAGTCAATGCGCGTGGCAACTTTGCCATTATGCTCCGTTTGGAACTTGTGGAAAGCGATGGAAGAGAAAGGAATGAAAGAGAAAAATTACTCACTCTGTCCCTTTTTAAGTGTATTGCTTCGTAACTTCAACTTATTAAAAAGATATAATTATTATACATTTCATATCAATTTTTTTTTCTTCACTTTCCCAACTTACCCATCATAATTACATTTTTCCCCACTAACTTTTCAAAATAGAATCTACTTTTAGGGATAAAATAGACAATACACCAATTTTTACCCATTAACTTTATAAAATGGACACTTATAAACAGCTCAAAATGGAATACTTGACTATAAATAAGGAACGGAGGGAGTAATAATGAAAAATGAGAGAAAAGAAGAAAATCTTACTACTCCATTTGTCATTTACCCTTCTCTTTTGTGGAGAATTTTTTGGGTGCAAATAGGGTGGTCTAACGTGGTACTCGACGCGCATATTTAGAAGGTTCAAAAATACAGCTAACAATCCGAAATTGAAACACACTTTTTATTTTATTTATTTTTAAATCCACTTTCAATTCGGATCATGAGTTGCATTTTTTAACGACCCGAACGTGGGCATCGGGTTAAACCAAACAAGGGAAGTGAAAATTTATAAAGAACTTTCCACATGTTCCCACTTCCAAAGCAAAGCATAAAAGCAGGAGAGAACAGCGAAAGATCATTGATTACCCCCCACCCAGAAAAGCAAGACGGCAGAGAAGATTTAACACTCCCACGCTCTCTCTCTCTCTCTCTCATCAACAATGGCAACGGCGACCGCGAAATCAACCACTGCGAAAGACGAAAACCCTAGAAAAACCCTGGACCAGCCACAGCCGCCCCCGCCGACAGATCCTCTACCCGCAGACAAGGACGGCGGTGATGAATCGAAGCCCTCGGCCGTGAAGGAAACCGACGAAGCGAAGAAGGACGACGCCGTTTCCTCCGTCCAGAAGAAGATCCGACGAGCCGAGCGGTTTGGGATGCCGGTTCAGCTGTCCGAGGAAGAGAAGCGTAACTCTCGAGCTGAAAGGTAGTTTCTTTTTAGCTTTTTTCATTTTTTTAATTTTTTTTTTAAATTCTTCAAATATCTTTTTCGTGACTAGGGTTAAGTAGTTTTGTGACTCTTTCTTGCTTTTTTGTTAGGCCGGTCTGTGTCGTGGTAGTTGAATTCGAGTACGCACTAACTGTCTGCATGTGTTGGTATTGACTAGGGCTGCAACACGAGCTCGAGTTTTAAGCTTGGTTAGTAAACGAGCCGAGCTCGAGTTAGTTGTAACTAGGCTTGATTATAAATGCTCGGATCGTTTGTAGCTGCTCGGCTCGTGTGGTAAACAAACCAAGCTCAAACACGTCGATATTCGATAATACAAGCCGAGCTTGAGCTCGATTGGGGCTCGATTCAAGCTTGAGCCTGACTAGTTTTGAACGAGCCAAGCTCAAACTTGGGGAAGCTCAGCTCGTTTGCCGCAATAATTGACTTACATACACATTCTCGGCAGTTTTCGTTAGGGCTGGCAGTGGATTTCTTAAGTTTGGTTAGAAAACTTGGTGAGATTAGCCTTGGGTCTATGATTGTCTATGTCGTGGTACTTGAACTATATACCCATTCTCAGCAAATTTCTTTGGGGATGCGTACAAGCATAGTGGGTGAGCAATGGATTGTACAGACTTGGTTAGAAAACTTAACAAGATTCACTTGTTTGAAGTTTTCTCTTCTTTAGTAGTTGAGCCAAGCTTTAACTGAATCACAAGTGAGCTCATGTGGCTTGGTTATTTTTGAACTGTATATGCTTATCAAGCCGGATAGTAAGTTCTTTAAGCTTGGTTCGAAAACTTAGTGAGCTTAAAAAACATGTTCAAACTTGTTTTGTGTATGTAGTGATTGTTATCGAGAGAGATGCTTGTGAGCATGAGTCAAGCATAAGTAGATTGTCACGCCCCGCCCCGGAACGACACCCGAAGTGGGTCCGAACCAACACGGCCACGTGGCATTTTGGGTGGCCCCGTGGCATTCCACCTAGAAGACCATGCCACACTTCAAAACCTAACAGAATAAATACCCAGCGGAAGACTTAACGACTTAAAACTTAAAAGTGTCAACATATCGATTAACCAATCACAACCTCGCATAATTAAAGTGAAACACATCTTACTATTATATAACCTCAACAACTGAACAACTTATATGAAACCCATATAACTTAAACATTCAAAATCACTTAGTTACAATATACACAAAATATACAAAATCAACTTCTAGATTCATTATCTTCAACCAGTTCGTTCATCAACAACACTCGAAGCTAATCCAAACACACCCCAACATGCTGTCCAGTAGTGGACCCACTCTAAGCAACCTACTACCTGGCAGACAAAAGGAAAGCTAGAGTGAGTGAGACATAGAAGTGCTTAACAAAATATCACAATACCTGAATAAATATTAACATGAATCTGAATTCACCAACATAGCTAAAATACTCAAATGTATATAACAGTTATAATCACCTCGTCCTCCGAACACATCAACAATAATCAACAGTGATATTCAACAAACAACCAACATATATAACCGAAGTAACAAAAGCATGAATGTATATCACACAATATACAATGGCACGTCTGCCTCATTCCCATGTTCCCATGAAGAGGTGTCCCACATACCATGCTCTCATCCACTGACAATTAGTCGGCATGGCATACGACATGATATGCCTTACATGCTAACCTTCGGCGGTTCAATCAACACCCATCAGCATGCATATCACAACCGAATCTCGTATCCCAGACACCATGCTCCCAACCACCGTCCATTGAACGAGATGGCTTACGACATGGTGTGCCTCACACGCACACATTCACAACATATCAAAAGCTAAACAACATTAGCATGGTATACACCCCTCACTATAACATAAAATAATCATATTGAAAGCTAAATCACGAATAGTAAGATATACACTTACCACCACATCAATATTATATGGAGAAGAACCATATCAAACACACTCATCTTTGTATCGACCGAGGTACACCAAACTTACGGTTTCAGCACCTCCCATTTGACCGGCTTGCTACCTAGTCACAAGCTAACTCATATTAGCACACGAATCCCTTGGAATAACTAAGCAATTATATGATAACACCCTATAACATTCCCACCATGCTAACGCATGACCAAAGGTTAACAAGACCACCAAACATCTCCTAATCCCTTTACAACCATTTGAAATCAGGTTATAGAGCTATCAAGATATTAAACGATACCCAACAAACCCAAATATGTCCATCTTAAGGCTAGAAGTGTCCTCAGGCACGCATAGCACTGAATCATAGCATATACCCAAAACCGGTAAAGAATCTTATGCCATTTCACCATTTTTTGACCATAACTTCTTTTAGGATTAGAATTGGGTTATGAAACCACCACCATTAGAAAGTACGTTTTCAGTACATCAATTTCAATATAAAATTTGCTCAAAATGGAGTCTGGATGAAAAAGTTATGCTTGTTCGAAGTTTTCCCAAAAATGCTGATTTTCAATCTCTACCGGTAGGACATTTTTCCTACTGGGAGGAAACCCCAAAATCACGAAAATGGCACCACTGGGCAGCGTTTCTACCTGTAGGGACCAAACTTCTACCGGTAGGACCTATATTTTCAGCCAAAAATCAACTATGAACACCCTCCAACACCCATCAAAAACCCAACCAAACCTCTTCAAAACAACACCAAAACTTTACCAAATCATACCCAAACTTAGAGATATTCAAGAACTACTCTAATAACTACTAATTCATGAATTAAACAAGTTCTAACTACCGAATTCAAGAGATTCAAATTAGGTTCTTAATTTCTCTAAGAACTCCAACCCACATCCAAATTAACCCAAACCTATGTATTCTAGGCACGAATTCAACCTCCAAACATATGAACTCAAGATAATAAACATGAAATCAAGTAGGAAAAGATGAATTACCAAGTCTAGATTTCAATCCAAGCCAAGAAGAATCATCCCCTAACTATTCCCCCTTTCTTCCTATTCTTTCCTTCTTCTTCCTCTTCTTGCCGTTTCTCTCTCTCTCTCTCTCCGTGAAATGATAAGGGCAAGGGGGAGATATTTCTCCCCAGGATATTTTGTTAACACAAGGAAAATCATCCCACGCAAGCGAAACCATATACTCCAACCCACAAATCACATACAAGGCCCTCGAGGTTCTACTACATATAGTTCAACCTCATAAACATATAATTCAATTCAAAATATGAGTTTAACATACAAAATATTCGGGGCGGGTATTACATAGATAGTTCATTTAACATGCATAATTGCCATCACTATTTAATAAGTTCTCCCTTTTGCTAATTTTTTTGTTTGTTTGTTTTGGTTGAGAAATGTGGAATTTATTGTTTGGACAGTGAACCAACTGTTGCCTTTTGGTTTGGAGATACGGTATTTATTTTATCCATGTCTTTGGGATTGGATTCAAGTAGAGAGATGCCTAACTTGGTGAAGGCCCCTTACAACACTTGGTATGGGGTGTGTCCATTTTCGTAGGAAAAGCAAGAGGGAGGAGTGGTACGCAGGTCCTCTATGTATTTTGTGGTGCATTTTGGAGTGGATGGATTGTTGAGATCCTTTGAAGGGATCAAAAGCTCCTTCAAGACTTCAACTAATTTGAAAGGAATGGTGGTGGTGGTGTGGCGTTTAGAGATGATCATCCATTTGCTTTGGACTCTTTTATGGAATTTTGGGGAAACATGTACATCCCCATCAATTTTTAAGGGCACTAGTATAGTTGTTTCTGGTTTCGTATACTCAGGTTTTGTTTACAAGGTTGCGTGGCTTGCGCAGCAGTTTTGAAATTTATAAAACTTGCGCTTATCGGGAAAAAATAAACGAAATGTTGTTTGTCAATTAGAAGGAATTCATTCTTGTTTGTTGAGAAGTATGGCCTATGGGTGGCCTTGAGCCTTGACAAAAAGCTGTTGGAATTTAGTATTTTGGGGTTGAAGTTTAAGTGCAAGGATATTTCTTATTGGAAGAAGGGCGTGGTTTGCCTCTATTTCATATGGTATCGTTGGCAGATCCCATAGGGGCCTTCTGGTGGGATGGAGTGAATTGCTTGTTGAGCAAACTTTCTGGCAAGTGATGTGGACACTGGACATCAGAGCTGAGCTGTTAATTGTAACACACTTTAGTTAGATTAAAAGTTTGCAGTTCAATTTACTAATGATCTGATCTATTTGCAGGTTTGGAACCACTTCTGCCGTGCATGGATCGGATACATTGAAGCAATCAGAGGAGCACAAGAGAAAGGCTAGAGCAGAGAGGTTTGGTTATGCAATTCCTTGTCGTTTCATTTCAGAGACATTTTTCTTGTATTTTTCTTTTCTTTTGATATTTATATATTACACTTTTCAGCTGTTTTTTTACACTGCTTTATGTGTTTCAGGTTTGGGCTTGCACAGTCTGTGACTACTGATGAGGAGGCAAAGAAGAAAGCTAGGCTTTCCAGGTTTGGTGCAGTCCCAGCAGTCCCCAAGGCAAATGCACAGGAAGAAGACAAAAAGAAAGCTAGGGCACTAAGGTGTGCACCACTCTCACATCTCTACTCTTTTATTAGTATGGGGGTCTCGTGTCTGCCTGATTGCTTAGTTCTGACTCAACCAAAGCATACTTTATATCTACTCCAGCATGCCAAAATGCTAACGGATTATGAGCTCCTGGCGGTTCATTCATCCTAGAGCCACTTTTGATTTCTGTTTTTCTGTTGTAGTATCAAATGCTCATGCTAATTATTAATGCATAAACTTTTATTTCAGTACACATTTTCTCACTTTTCAATAACCTTCACCTATTTCTACACATCTCGGTTATCCCATTTTTCAGCTTTTGCACCTTAACTGCTACCCTTCTGCATTTTCCAGCACGAGATTTGATTTAATTTCACCATTTGATTTTCCAGGTTTTCACAACCTCCAAATGGCTCTCTATCACAATTGAATGGCAAGGGAAACAATATTGAAGTTGTAAGTACCTAAGATTGGATCCTTTTGAAGCCGAAGATTTTGAAGTAAACTCATAGTTGGTTGTTTATTGTTCAGAAGACTGCTACTGCGGGCAAGGCTGGTGGGGAAACCTAAATAGTGTGCCTTCTTTCTTTTATAGTAAGTGCTGTTTGAAGTAGCATTACAGTGTCATTCGACTTTGTTCCTCGTCCGACTTTTTAATTGATCTCGTTGTCTCATTTTTTGGCAGGTTTAGGGTTTTTTACATTTTGCGACTCCCCTGGCGACTTGTAGTCAAGTCTACTTTCTGACCTATGAATTCCTGGATGCAGCTCTGTTCCATTCTTGGATAACTTCTTGTGACCTGTGGCTGGAGAGCATGACGTAGTTGGTGTTTCTCTGGGGTATATCTATTTTCCTGGTGAGGCCTGGGAGAATCCTCATATTCTCCTTTGTGTGAATCCATCTGAAATGATGGACAAAAAATGAAGTACTGAAATTATGGCCTGGGAAAACATCACTGATTGCTAACTTGGTTATATCTATAATTTCACCCTCATCGTCTCTCTGTCCAACTCACATTGACCAACCTTGCATATCCATGTGTTGTCTTGTGTCACGTAACAGACCATGTTAGAATTAACTGTTGCAAGTGTAACATAGCCTGACCTAACTTTTTTAGTTCAAAATTGCACCATTGTCCATGTAGCAATGCATTAGTTTAGAAGATAGTACTTTTAAATCATCTTACACTTCTGCTGTGGCGTATTTTGGTTTGAGATCTTGGATTGCTGCTTATTTTGTGGTCTCTTCTGCCTAAATTTGTTGGAAAAGTCCAATTAAAAAAAACTTGTGGAATAGTCGGCATTTTATTTTAAATCCTATACTAATAGCGTTTTGGAAGAGTCCAATTCTGCCCCTTTTTTTTTATACACTGACATAGTTCTAGTTAGATGGTAGTAGGATAGTACTATGTAATGCATCATTTTCGGTAATATTCCTGTGGTATGCTTTCCCTTTAGCAAAGGACTCTTGTGTCCCATTCGTAGTGGTGAGATACCATTTTCTTTTCAGTGATGATAGTAGATTGCCTAGTTTTTTTTTTCCCTAGTTGTTATTTTTGAGTCACTTTCTTTGCATTATCATGCTTACTTCAAAACATGCATAGCCTCTTTTGCTGACTGCTGTCTTTCAACTTGGTCACTTGTCCACGACATATGATGAGACATGAGTTGAATGAAGTTTGAGGGTGAAGTTTTTAAAAAATATGTGCACCAGTGGTTATTGTGATTGGTTTTTAGGATGACATCGGTTTAAAGAAACAAGATATTTCCCAGGCTAGAATTTCCAGAATTTTGGTTACTCTTGGTTAGTCCTCGGAACATTGACACTCGGGAGATGTATGTTGATTACCCTTTGGCCTCACCGGCTGAATTTCCCCTGCTACAGTCTATTGGGTGTGTAGAGAAGAATGGAGGATGTTGTTCGGTAATAGGTATGTTGTTTTCGTTTTGAAACTTCTATGGAAAGGGTGCTTTGTTTCCAAATTTGTATGACCAGATAAGTAGATGTCAGGGGCAGTCATTTTGTTGTTTCTGTTTTACTATGAAATATTATTTTTTTTACTTGGAAAATCAAGCTTGGTATCTGTTCTGTTTCTGTTTCTGATCTGAGGGAAGGCGGGATGGTGCAACACCTCAAAAGTTGCACCGTGCATTGCTCAATCTGACCGTCCAAAAGTGTTTTGGGTAGTATAGATTTTAAAAGAACTCTTCCGGAAAAGGGTTAAACTCTTCCCTAGAAGAGTTCTTTTGTAATCCGGACCATTGAGTACCGAGACGGACGGTCCGGATGAAGCGTTGCACCGTGCAGCACGCCTGGGGTGCTATAGGGTCCCCAGATCCTTGATGTGAGTTTCTTCAAATCTTCCGCGGGGGAGTTTGCTCTTCCTTTTTTGGGACTGAAACTTGCTGTGCTAGCATCGTCACTCCTAATTGTGCCAGTTCTGGGCTTGTTTTGTGATATACCTATTACGAACGACAGAAAATTCATCGAAGATCCGTAGCCTATGAATATCAACTCTTGAAGTTTATGTTCGTTTGATTTGCCACTAGAAAGTCCATGAATTCAAAAGTTTAATGAGCTAAGATCCATTAGTTTGAAAGTTATAATGTACTTTCATCACTCACTGCATTTATCAGGATATGCTCCTATTAGAGCATCCACATCAGGCTCAATAAATTCAAGTCAAATTATGACTAGAAAAATCCACTTTATTTTATTTTGTTGAGCGTCTGATTTAAACTTCACTCCTCCTGACCCTATTAGTATAACTCTTTCCTACTTTAATTAAAAAAAGGGCAAATTTCACTGACCTCCCCTGAGATTTCTGACACGGACAGAAACCTCCCCTGAGGTTTCTGAAATGACACTGACCTCCCCTCCTTTACCTGACAATACCAATGGATCCTCCCTCCGTTAGCTGAACGTTAGAAATGGATGGAAAAGGTGATTTCGGTCCCTAATTTAATTTTATTTTTGTTTTGTTTTCCAATTATTACCTTACTTCTTTCACCGAGAAATTATTCGTTGCCCCAAGGGCAACACGTTGACTTAGCCAGGTGGTGCCTCCCACCAATAAAAATTCGCTCCACTGACACACGATTCTTCTCTCTCTAGACACAACTTTCTCTCAAAAATCAAGTGTTCCAAATTACAATCCGTTTGAATGGGTGAGAAGATTTTATTTTTTTTATCATTTAATTCTAAATGGTCATAATTAAATTTTGACTCTAGAACTCTCGTTGGTTAGTCCTAAGATATATTTGATTCTACGATTTTCTTAGAATTAATCAACGAGAGTCCTAAAGTCAAAATTTAATTATGACCCTTTAAAATATACACATCTGAGGAAGACAAGCTCCTGACTCATTCAAACGGATTGAAATTTGGAACACTTAATTTTTCAACCTGTAGTTTATATATTAAAAAATATTGTTGAAAAATTAAGTGTTCCAAATTTCAATCCGTTTGAATGGGTGAGAAGATTTTATTTTTCTGATCATTTAATTTTAAAGGGTCATAATTAAATTTTGACTTTAGGACTCTCGTTGGTTAGTCCTAAAAATATTTGATTCTACGATTTTCTTAGAACTAATCAA
>BPLS01025681.1:0-12529 GCA_019656275.1 Rhododendron kiyosumense
GTATACTTCCATTTGAACAGGCACAAACAAACTGAATTGAAACATACAGTGCCGTAGCCAATGGATGTGAAGCAGGACTATTAATTTTAGGCTACTTGCACTTTCAAATTAATAGCCTTGCTCCACAAATTGAGTATGTGAAGCATGGCTATTAATTTAGTGACGAATTTTCGTTAACCTAACGTTTTTCTAGGCAACCAAACTTAACGTAACCGGAAAAAGTGAAAATTAGGCCTAGTTTTTTGATGAGAGGAATTGAAAAGTAAAAAATTACTACAACTTTTACCCAACTTTTTTTGGGAAATATCCATGATTAACTTTCTAATTTAACACTTTTAGTCTAGAAAGAGCTAAATCATGGATAATTCCAAATAAAAGGGTAAAAGTCAGAATTTTTACTTTTTTGATTCCTTTGGTTGAAACGATTTAACAATCCATAAAAGTTTAACGCAAAATTCTCAAGTGTAGAAAACATTTGAATAAGCGAAAAAAAAAAAAAACCCTCTAGCTTTGCCTTTTGTTGGGAAACTAGGCTTTACGACCACAAGGAAAATCTAAAATTTCCTAAGTCCTAATTAGGGGTGGCAAATTGAATCCAAACTCATTCAGAAACCCAAACCCATCTATTAAAAAATAGACCCAACCTAACCTATTTATTAGTTGGGTTAGAATGGGTTCAAATCCATCTAACTCATTTATTATTGGATCTTAATTGGGTCTCAATTAGATCAACTTAAATGACCAATAGGTCATAAACATTACCATAACAAAAAATGCACTACGGTTTGTGGGGTGTCTGACTTGGAGGCCGAGAAGGAATGGATTTGGGTTTTCATCGGAGCTAGTCATTTTCCAGTCAAGGTTAGTACTCAAAGTCTCTGAAGGAAACCCAGAACAACGATACGTAAAATGATTTAAAGTTCACGAAATTTCCTACGACTTGCTGCTCGTGCTTTTCATGACTAACACGGTTCTTTTTGTTTCTTTTTTAAAAGGGTTGGTTCCGCTAATGAATAATTTTTCTCATTGTTTAAGGGCTCCAAATGGGGCATAAAAAAAATTAGTTAATGCCACGTCAAGGTACTACAAAATCGGGTCCAATCTATCGTAATCGATTAGTTAAAATATGGGAAAATGACGGCTCAGGACGTGTTTTGATAATTAATACCTTCTAAAGACATATTAAGAACATTTGTTAATGAACAAAATATCCTTGGTGGGTATTAATTATCAAAACACGTCATTGACCGTCATTTTCCCTTAATATATTGATTAACTGATTTTCACACAACTATAGCATGATCGAACAACATGTTCCATCGAGCCACGTTTTTTTTTTAGATGAAAAAAATCAATGAAAAGAAAGAAAGATTTTTTTCGGTTTATCGGGATAGTTTGGTAATAGTGTGTCATTTTAATGTATAACAGTAATATGGCCATTTTAATGAACATGGTAATATGGTAATCAAGTGTACATGTGTAATATGGGGTGATTTGGATTGAACCATAGTCCATACTGAACGTGAAGTTGAACCCGATAGACGTAACGCCTCGTTCTCGAAAGGGAAATAAGTACTTATTTTTTAATAAGGCAATTTCAAGCTTAAAAATTATTTGCTTATGCAAATAATTTTCCTATCAATATGAATTTTATTCGATAGATCTCATTGAGATCTTTTATACGGTGCAAAAAAAAATTAAAAAATTATTTTCATTTACACTATTTTTAAGTTTGAAAACGTGAAATAAATACTTATTTTTAAAGGTGTTCTTTTGGAACGGGGCCTAACTGTCACTGTTCATACGAAAATCTAGTCAGGCAACCCAGTTTAGTTATAAAATAAATAGCTTCTTCCGTCGACAAAAATTTATAATTTTAATCCTCTTGAAATAGTGCTTCGAAGATATCGAACAATTCGATAAACGGCATTACTATTGGAACTGGGATTCGTTTATCATTGGAAATTCATTACACACCAAAAAGAAACAATATTAGAAAACTTGCTAGACCAATTTCAGGCGTTCGAAAATTGGCAATCGAGGCTAGTATTTTTATGGAGAATACTATATCCTTAAAGCAAATTCGTCCCCCAAACGGGCGAACTAGGAAACTGTGCAGTTGTCTCTCAAAATATGTATGTTATGAGTGCAGGAATTTTTTTCGTTACTGAAATGGGAGGAGATGGGTCCTATTTATAGAGAAGTAGGCATCCCAACGAGGAACGGTGACTGTTCGAAATAGTGTTAGGAAAAGACGCAACTGTTCGGTGCAGTCTCGGCCGAAGAGACACCACTCTCCGGAATTATCAATGCCGAACCAACACACCACTTCATTTTTCAAGGCACACGAAGCCAGCCAAGGTAAATGAAGCATTGCACTGATTGGTTTAGTTTGCCACATGTTGATTTAAACCAACTCTAAAATCAATTCAAAAGCTTTAAAAATGAAGTAATTAATTAAAGTAATTACTACAAGTTTCCACCAACTTTAAGCCTTAGAATTTTATGAAATCCACTGCCAAGCTCGGCTCAGGTAAGCGGCAACTTAAATAAATCCAAGTACTCTAAATATATTTATTTATCCACCATAGGACAAATAAATTACCATCAACTCAAATAATTTATTTTGGGGTCAATTTCCATTTCAACAATTACGATGAACATGACACGGTTGACGTGGATTGTTATTTCCGTCTTTGGAGACACTTATTTGCTGTGGGAACAGTCCACGTCCTGAATATGAGTTCATGGCATCGGCTAAATAGGTAAGGTGCACCGTTCCACTTTTTCAAAAAGGTGGTTTTTGAAAAAGAAGGTAAATTTCAAGGTCAAAAATTATGTGTTTACGTAAATAATTTTCCTACCAATATGGATCTTGTTTGATAGATCTCATTGAGATCTTTTAAACGGTGCAAAAAAAATTAAAAAATTATTTTTCATTTTCGTTATATTTGAGTTTGAAATTATCCTCTTTTTGAAAAAGAAGGTTTTTAGAGAAAGCGGAACGGAGTAAGAAACATCCTAACCGTTCTCGTAGAGCTTGAATTATCTCAGCCTCAGAATCAATGACGGAACCAGGATTTTACTTTAGTAGTGGCGAAATGTATCCTAAAAAAATCTAGTGATGGTGAGACTATATAAGTTGGGTATAATATTTTTTTTTACAAATAATAATTATATTTTCTAAAAATTTTTTTTGGGAGTCGCTGCCACTAGACTCCCCTAATCCCATCCTTGCCCAGAACCCTCAAAAGAAAAAGTGTCACCAAAGACCGAAATAACAGTCCACATCCTGAATATGATGTTGATGGCATTGGCTAAGGTCAAAAAGAAATACTGTTCCACATCTATTTCTGCCCACGTCCTGGATATGATGTTGATGGCATTCGCTAAATAGGTCAAGGTCTACGAAACATCCTAACCGTTCTACGAAACATCCTAACCGTTCTCGTAGGGCCTGAATTATCTCAGCCCCAGAACTGTTTATAATAAATTTAACAGCTTGCTTAGTGCTTATTAATTTACTAATAAGTAACTTGTGTTGACGACCTTTTATTCACTATATATATATGGAGTCCTGCATTGAGCAGAGCATTTTACCCCTCTCCCCTTCCCTCCAAAGCATCTCTACCTAGAATGGATAACTTCGAGTTCGACCTCAGGCTTCTCGTCCCCGCGCTTTTGAATTTCATCCTCTACCTTGTCAACCAACAGCTTCCTTTCTTCCCCAATTTCAATCTGAATTCCAAAACTGGGTTCTTTTCCATTGTAATTCTAATGCTCTTCCTCATCACCTCAGTCGCACTTCGTCTTACTGTGACACCTGAGCGTATCCGAGTTCGAATCGCTGATCGCTTCTCTTTCTTCTTGGCTACTACACTACTGGGGTCGATTTTCCTGCCAGTTGCCATTTTCTGGTTTGGCTACATAGTCATCCTTTCTCTCTCCCCTTGGCATGATTCTCTTTCGGAATTATTGGCACGATTTCTTCTCTCCATTTGGGTCGTCTTGCGTGGGATTCCTCTTCTCATTATTACTTGTGCTGTCCAAATCCGTCAACAAAATGAAACGGAAATTAATCCTCCTCCTCCTGAAGTTGAAGATGTTGCTGGTGACATTGAAATGGGAGGGAACGTAATTTTGCCAGAGCCAGAGCCAGAGCCAGAGCCTATTACCGCTGTTGCTATGCAGCCTTGAGATTGGGGCATTGCACAATACTCCCTCCATTCCACTTTATTTGTCCACTTTTTGATTTTTAATTTTTAGAAGATCTAGAAAAAAGTTCTTCACAAATAGGTCCATGTGATTCAATTTGGGATCTCCACAAACAATTTGTGTCGATTATTAATTTTAAATTTTTTGAGTCATTCCAACAAAAACTAGCTCAATCGAATATTTATAAATACTGAATCCAATCTTTCAAATTTTTATTTGAAATTGAGGATAAAATCTTGAATTGTGAATCAAGCCTCTACATGTATTTGATTGAGTTTCTTTTACTACATGACTAAAAAAATTATTTTAAAATTAATAAACATTCGAATTATTTGTGGAGACCCAAAGTGAGCCGCCAAGGCCTGTCTGTCCTATAGATTTTGTGTTTTGATTTCTGCATTTGGATTGCTGACTTCAAAAAGTTCCAAGAATAAAGAAAGTCGCGGGAACTTTTGATATGGGTGTCGTTTGTCTGTATTAGGTACAGGGGGGTGTTTGTAATTGATGCAGTGATTTGTTCGTACTGTAATATATTTCCCTTTCTGCCCACGTAGCGTCGGACCCAATTTCTTAGTGCATGGCTTGGGAAATCCTTGCCATATCAGTGCAATGCTATGTAGATTTTGTGGGGTTCCGATTTAATAATTGCGCACACACATGGTGAGATAATGTCCATTTCGGTCGTACGTAAATGAGATAGGGTCTGTGTTCAGTGAAGAAGCTCAAAAATGATTTATGACTTTCTTGCCTTGTTTGGATGAATTTTTAAAAAATTTTGGATTTGATTTTTAGGTAATGAGTGAAGAGGAAAAATATGATAATAATTGAAAGTATGAATAATGAGAAAAGAGAAATAGAGAGATAAATAAGAATAATAATTGGAGAGAAAAAAGAAAAATTAGAGAAATAATTTAAAATATGAGTAATGAGTGTTTTTCTGGATTGAATTTTTTTTTCCCAAATTTGAATTCAAACAAGGCATTAAGGTCCCGTTTGATAACGGGGATAAATAGATGGGATTCGTAAAGAGATGAGATTATGATTGGAATTGGAAATGAGATGGAATTATTAATGAGAAGGGATTGATAATCAGTATGTTTGTTTGGGATGAGATTAGATGATGGAATTATTAATATCATATTTGTTTGAGATGGGATTAGATGATGAGATTGGATTGATAGAAGAAATTGGTAATGAAAAGGGATTAGTAATGAGAATGGGTTGGGATCGGACTACGAATACCAAGTCCCACGGGGTATTGCTTATACCCCTAATCCCCGGATTCGGCATCCCAAGGGACTAATAGTTCGAACCTTTTTTTGTTACCAAACAAAGTATTAATAATCCCATTGGATTATTACTCCAATCCCAACTCCCAAACCCGTTATCAAACGGGGCCTAAGTGAAAACATTGCTGGGTGTAAGAATCGTGGTGTTGCCGTCGGTTGAAGAGGACTCGAGGGATGTCGCCGTCGGTGGGCTGGGTGTAAGAATCGTGGTGTTGAGGAGCACCGTTGTTCTGAGAGCCGTACCTCTCCATAAGGGCATAAGGCAACTGTACATCTTCCTCACATCATATACGCAGTAGCTGCTGGGGGAGGGGTGGCGGCGGTGTACCGTCGTCTGTCATGGGCTGAGATGAGGAAATGGGGAAGAGAGAGAGGATCAGGTGAGGGAGGGTGTATGTGGGTGTTTGGTGGGGATGTATTTTGTATGAGGTGTCACTTATTCATCGCTGGCTGAAAAACTTGTTTTCAAGGAGGGTCCGTGTAAAAGTCTCTCTCTTTTAACACAGGTTTTTCCTCTGCCAAAATCGATCGCCTCTCTCTCTCTCTCTCTCTCTCTCACACACACACACACACACACGTTGAGATCGTGCGCTCTAAGCTTCTGAATTCAATCGAATCGTTTTTTCCAGATCAGGTCAGTCCCCCGTCGATTTGTTCCTAGTGTATCGAAAATGTACGCTTTTACTGTATTTGGCTTTGGGGATATCACCTCTTTGATTTCGATTTCCCTATCAAGAAATAATATTACTGCTGGATTAACTGATTCTTTTGCTTCGATTCTTGCCCTCAAGGTTTTTTTTTTTCCTTTTGGTTGTTGGTATGAAAGTCAACTTTAGGATTTGGAACATGTGACGTGTAAAACGTAGGCTTGACTGAGTTTCGATTCATATGCCTCAATTTTGAGCATTCTATTTCGGCTCCGCTCGACAAGTTTTGCCTGGGTTGTTCTGTTGGATTCGATCAGGTTATAATTAATTATCCAATTATTTAGTTACCTTTGATTCGATCTGATTATATGTAAAATGCAGTGTAAGATATGAGATCTTGTTTCCTTGAGAAGCTGCACCTGGGTTTTAATTTTCCTTATGCATTTGAGATTCTAAAGCAGTGAAGAACACGGGTTCTTATTCTCCTTCTAGTTATTTCATTTTCTATTGCTGAGAAAACGGCAGAAAAAAAGGAAAGAAAGAGAAGAGAGTAGACAGGGACGAGACCTTGACCAATGGGTTGGTGCTTGATTGTGGTGAGGGGCGTGAAAGTGAGCTGAAATAAGTGAGAAGAAGGACAGGAAGAAACACAAGTGAGAGAAAGAAGTGGGTGCGGAAAATGGGTTAGGTGAAACTGGTTAGAAACTAGAAAGAGAAGAGGGAGAGGAAAGTCATAGCTGAGAATCCAATAGGGACTGGATGCAGTCTGCTCTTCTTTTTCCTCTCAAGTCTCCAACAGCAGGTGTTCATGGGTTTTCTGTTTTCCTACAAACGCAAAAATCAATGTATCTATGCATTAATTTGGGTAAATTGTGGAGCTTTTACGTATTATTTCTGTATTTTCGATGTTGCTTGTGGTCGGGAATGTGCAATGGAACTTTTTAGCGGTCAAATAGCTTGGGTTTGGGCTTAACTTCTTGTTTTTCTTTCAAAGGTGTGCAGATAATAGTATAAGATTTTGTTCTCTTAAGACCTTGTTGGAGTGTTGAGCAGGTTTGCTTGTTTGTTTGTGAACTAATTCAGTTCTCTCGGTTGGAGAGAGGATTTTTGGCCATATATGATATTATCCTCTTCGTCACGAAATGAGAAGCTTACTACTTCACAGCCAACCATCTGTGTGTCTCCTGGCATACCTTTTTGGAGTAAATTACCTTACCACTTCAAATTCAAAGTATCGTCTTTTCTTTCTTTTTGTTGAATTAATCATCCTGTACCTCTTCTCCTTTTTCTTTGACCCCATTTTAGCCATTGCTGCCATTCTTTTTCCTCCATGGAATTCAATCTTGAACCTATCTTCTTCTTTTTGGACTGAGAAAACCCTGTCTTTATTTCTCCATTAAGACTGGAAGTTAATCTGGAGGAACCGAACAAGTGTTCATAGATGATTTATTACTTGGTTAGGAGCAGCATCTTGAATTTCGCATCACTTGAAAATTAAAATTTTTTATGCATAGAGAATTCTCAGTAAAAGTGAAAGCCAGTTGGATCGTATGCTTCCTGGTTAGATTTTGACACCATCTCTGCTACATGGGGACGCTGCACGGGGACTTTTCTAAATGTTTTAAAAGTACCTGCTTCGGATGCTCATGACTTGAATGAATTCTGAGTATTTTTCGGACATGGGTAATATAAGATATTCACAACATCTACACCATTTTGAGTTTATCACATAACTGAACATCGAAAAGGGTATGTGAAGGTGCAGGGCAGTGTCCAATTCTCTTTCATAATTCTGTCGCGAGGTGCAAAATTCTCACTTGCTCTCTGTTTTTTCTATTCTACGTTAAATCTTATTTGTTATGCATCTCTGGGCTTTCCGAGAACCTCTGTATTTGTACTTTTATGCTCGATGCCTACCTACCAATCTACTTCATCTGTATCATGTTGATTGTGGAAATGCCTCAATGGATTTACTTGTGCTAGACTTATCTGTGAATAGGGCTGTAAACGAGTCAAGCGGAGTCGAGCTTTGACATGCTCGGGCTTGGCTCGTGAAAAAATAGACCAGGCTCGAGCTCAAAACGAGCTGTGAAAGTTCGGCTCTATGTTACCAAGGAACTCCACTACCCTAGCGAATTACATTTTGGTATGAAGGTTCCAAAACGGTTCATACCAAAACATGGTACACTACTGTTCCAATAAGGTAAATTTAGCGATCCAAAACGATCTCCTTAGTTTTTCCCGAAATGTCAACTTATAATGGTAAAAATTGAGAGAAAATGGAATTTCGGAGGGAGAAAGTGTAAAAAGTTCTATACTCTTAGAAATGTGTTTTGTATGAATAATTTGACAAACAATGTTTATCACTTCCAAGTTCTAGCTTTGTTATTTGTAGATAGGGATGGCATTCGGGGCATTCGGGGCGGAAATTGGGTTTTCTGTCCCCGATCCCCAAACCCGAAGTTCCGACCATATCCGCCCCGATCCCCGAACAGGGAGAGGAGAAAGAAACCATTTCCGAGCCATTCAGTTTTCGAGTAATCCCCGAACCGAACGGATACCCGATCATCAGTATTCTAATCCAAACAGAGAAAAAAAAAATTGAGTCAAAACTGATGAATATCACTCAATTTTTGATTGAATTGCAGGCATATTGAAGTACAAAAATAGATCAAAAACAAAAACAGATCTGAATATAAACCAAAAATACGAACGATCTGATCGAATATACAGGAGTAACAACCAAAAACAGATCTGATCGAATAAAACAACTAACAATCAGTAATCAAGGGAAAAATAGTCAAATAAACCGATTCATCTTCGAAACGGCTGTTCTTCACTTCAAAACGACATCGCAAAGATCGACGACTTGGGGGTTGAGAAGAGAGCCGGAGATGATAGAGAGCACGTCGTTGCTGGAGATGAGAGAGATAGATGTCGAACGGAGAAGAGGAAGGAGTTGTGGCGTGCGTGTAAAGGGGAAATTGATTCGCCGGAGATGAGAGAGAGAGAGAGACTTACGGCAGAACAACAAAGCTTCCTCAGAGAGAGAGAGAGAGAGAGAAAGAGAGACCTCAGAAGGATCTGAAAATCGCCGCCTCTCCCTCAGGACCTTCACTGAGAAATGAGAAATGAAGTTGAGATTAGAAAACCTTAAACGTTTATGTGTGTATATATATAGGCAGGGGTAATTTTGTAATTTACTCGTTCGGTTCAGTTCGGGTTCGGTTCGGTTCGGGTATCGCTGAACCAAAACCGAACCGAAACCCGTTCGGTTATCCTGTGTGTCATCCATACCCGTACCCACGGAGAAAATTTCGGTTATGGTTCGAGGATAATTTCGGTTATCGGTTCGGTTCAAATTGACATCCCTATTTGTAGAAGGCTATCCCTAACGTACCACAATTTAAGTATGTGGTGTCCCGCGTTCCCGTTCTCATTCCTCGTGCTGGAACGATCCGCATTCCAAGTAACATAGGTTGGGCTTAAGCTTGACTCGTGGTTCATTTCCTTAGCTCGAGCTCGGCTTGTGCAATCTCGAATATCACGCATGAGACCAGCTCGGGGTTCAAAGGCTGGGCGCTTTAGTTATGAAGGACTTTGTCTATAAATATTTTGAAGTTCTCTGATGTGGATTTGGAACTGGTGTTGAATGCCATTACTTTGCTTTTACTTATGAATACTTGTCCCGCATAAAAAAACTTGCGACTCTCCGGCCATTCATTTGCTATAAATTCTTCCACTCCCTTTGCTTTCTTGCATCAACTGTGTGAGCACGAATGATGACACATGGCAGCTTTGTATGATGCTTAAAAGTAGAGGTGGCAATCTCAATCCATATTTTTAAATTCACTCAAATTTGCTCACTTATAACCCAATGCAATCCACCCATATAATATTATGGGTTGAATCCATATAAACTCATATTTGTATCAATAAGTCTGTTGATACAGACAAACTGAACACAGATCACACACAGACTTTGTGTGGGGCCACTATGGGTCCCACACAAATAATCCGAGCTATTCATTAAATGTAAAATATTTTTTCAAGGGCCCTAGTTAAAAATCAGCTCAATCTAATACCTATAGATATTTGATCCAATTGTCTAACTTTTTATTATCCTAAAATTCGAATAAAAAGTTAGATGATTGGATCGAGTACTTATAGGTATTGTATTGAGCTAATTTTTTGTGAGAGCCCTTAGAAGAATGTTTTACAACTAATGAATGGCTCGGATTGTTTGTGTAGGACCCGGAGTGGATCCCACACAAAATCTGTGCGCGATTTGTGTTCTATTTGTATGTGTGAATAGCATAGTTGTATTTGTATAGGTTTAGGTGGGTTGAAAATAGGTTCAATATGGATTAGAATTAAATGACCCACTGCCCGTTCTTTTAATCGGTTCCCCGGTTCCCGCTTAACTCAATTGATTTCCACAACTCAACTCAATTTAAACTGAACTTAATCACTGCTCTCTCTCCCCCCAACAGCTCACCCACCACCCTCTCCACCATGGCCTTTCCCCAGCCACATCCCCTGGAATGTAAATGCTCCTCGATTGAGTAATTCATCCTCGGCTCCCACTGTGCGACGTCGATGACGACGGGGAGGTGGACCCATGCCTCCTCAAAGCCATCAAATCCATTATTCGTTGCTCTGGTTCTGAGCTCTGCCTCGCCGCCCAAACCCTTATGAACCTCATGAAGCGAGACCACTTCCAGATATTAGGATACTTAATTAGGCCACAATGTAAGTGGAGTGGAGTAAAGTTGGCATCTCTTATACACTCTCATATGGGCAGGGTTCGATACCCATAAGCTCCATCTCCCTCCCCCAAATCGCCTAGAATAATGTAGATTAGAATTAACGAATGACAAAAATAAAATAAAATAAAATTAGGCCATTGGTTGGTAAGTTTGAATGGCCTGCTAATTTTAGAGAAGTACATGTGGTAATTACTAATTAGTGTAGGTATCTAGACTACATATGGTTTATTTTCTGAAAAAATTAGGAGTCCAAATTTATCCCCCAAATAAGCAAAGCATTTCTAAATTACTACACCATTATTTTTTGGATAGAAAATGGTAAAGTAAGTCAATTAGTATGGTACCGTTTTCCGATCTTCAGAGATCTAGGAGGAGTAAATTGCCATGTTTTTTTCTTTGTATCCAAAACTTTTTACTTTTACCTGTCCTTTTTTTCCAATATGCCCACAATTCCAAAGTCCCTTACCTTTTTCCTGAAGAAAGAAATGGATACCTTATGGTAAGGCTGCAAACGAATCGAAGTTTTTCACGAGCAGCTTGAAGCTCGGTTTGGTTTGATTTGTTTAGTAATCGAGCTGAACTCGAGTTTTGGGCTCGTTTACTAAATGAGCTGACCTCGACACTTAAAAAACTTGGCTTGGCTTGCCAAAGCTCGTTTGGATAGGCTCAGCTCATTTGAAAAGACTCGTTATGTAAATTACCTTAAGTGCTCAGCTTGTTTTTAGCTCAAGTTTTAGGCTTGGCTCGTTTGCAAAATTAGCCAATCTCGGCTCGAGTTTTAGGCTCGTCTTTAGCTGAGCTCAAACGCAACAAAATTTAGCTCAACTCATTTGCACCCTACCTTTTGGAAGCATTTGCAGGGAGCCCTAGGTACCAATTCCATCTTCGCCCCATCTAACTTCAGTGTCCCCCTATGGATCATTGTTTTTTCCCCATAAACAAGCATTAATCATCACAAACAAGAGCAAAAATAATAAATAATAATGGGGCTTTCATTTGCCGCAAGAAGGGTATCAACTTTCTCAGAAATTGAACCCACAACTTCGTTGCACCTAGTTACAGGCTTACAGCTACGCAACTATTGAATCAAGCGCATCGATAGATAGATCGAATTTCTAATCACTAAACCAGGCCCAAAATAATTTCCCCCCACAATATTTAACAAACAAATAGTTAGTTCCGCATGCTAAGAATCATATAACATAAACGAAGTGTTGAATTTCCTCAGTTAAAGGAAAATATATGGAAAATGGTACTAGTATAAGTACCTTCCAATGTTTATATACAATTCCAGTCAACAGAATGATCAAAACTAACCAACCACTCCAAAAGAATTCCTGTCAAACTTCAAACGACCTCAAAGTACATCAAACATCTTCCAAAACAAGAGGAACTAGAAATTTGGGGTTACGGCAGAGGAAGAAAATAAAAGGGATGCAATGAAAATACCTAATCAAAAAAATTTACAGTGTTCATTATACGGTTGCTTCTACTGATACACAGGGATGGAACCAGGAAGGGGCCAGTAGGGGCGGTCGTCCCTACAAGAAGAAAAAGAATCACTACTATTATATGTAAAAAAAAAATTCCTATGAAAGTATATAGACTC
>BPLS01025681.1:12776-28797 GCA_019656275.1 Rhododendron kiyosumense
TATATGGTTGCTTCTACTGATACACAGGGAGATCAGTTACGGATTTTTTTTTTGTATAATTGATTCGTCTCGGTGAGACGAATTGAAAAAATAAAAAAAATTTACTCTACCTAAATATTTTGAGAAATAATCACTTTTAAGCAAAAAAAAGTCAATTGTTTTTTTTTTAAACTTAAAAGTGGTTATATCTCAAAATATTTGGATAAAAGTAAATGTTGACCACAAAACTTACAAACGCGAAAAAAAATTGAATAAGAACAAAACGTGTACTTTTTCTAAAAGATCTAAAAGTGTTAGTGGAACCGGGCTTATTTCCCTCCTAACCCATGAACCAAACAAACGCAGAGGCCTTGGCATATATACTAGTAGGACCCGGGGGCTCTGCTGCGCCAGCGGCACAGGAGCCCCTACCCACACTCCAAAATGGCAAGTTTTGGTTAAATAAAAAATCCCAACCACCAATTTGTAATCCTATGGAACAGAAACGTGATTATGAGAGTTTTAGAGACAAAATTTAATTATGTCTCTTTAGAATAATATGATCAGAATAGTAAAATCTTCACACCCATTCAAACAGATTAAAAATTGGACAAATTAATTTTTTAACCATATTTTTTAATATATAAATGGTCTCAAAAAATTAGTGCTCAAATTTTCACTCTGTTTGAATCGGTGCAAAAATCTTGTTATTCATATCATATAATTCTGAAGGGTCGTAATTCATTTTTATCTCTAGGGCTTTTATAATCATATTTCTGCTCCATAGAGTCTTATATAAAGAATATATACTTAATATGAGAGCCCTAAAGATAAAAATAAATTATGACCCTTTAGAATAGTATGATAAGAATAATAAGATTTTTGCACCGATTCAAACGGAGTAAAAATTTGAGCACTAATTTTTTTGGGACAGTTTATATATTAAAAAATATGGTTAAAAAATTAAGTGGTCCAATTTTTAATCTGTTTGAATGGGTGTGAAGATCTTACTATTGTGATCATATTATTCTAAAAAGACATAATCAAATTTTGTCTCTATGACTCTCATAATCACATTTCTGTTCCATAGGATTGCAAATTGGTGGATGGGATTTTTTATGTAACCAAAACGTTGCCGTTTGATAGTGTGGGTAGGGGCTAAGCCTCATCATTTAGCCCGACGGCCCACGGCCCGCCCTTAGCCTGCTCGGCCCATCGGGCTTTTACCCGGCCCGAGCCCGAGAAACGGGCGGGCTAGCCCGGCCCGTACTTTGTAATGGGCGGGCTCGGGCCTATGAATTTTTACTCGGCCCGCCCGTAGGCCCGGCTCGTGAGCCTGCCCGGCATACCCGTCGAAAAGCCCGCCAACGGGCCCGCCCATTAGCCCAAAATCCCAAAAAATCCTTTCTTTTTTCCCTTGGTTTAGTTTTGCCCAAGGAAATTTAAGCCCGCCTGTTGGCCCGCCAATTGGGCTAGCCCGTGGGCCGGGCTTGGGCTTCAATTTATAGTGGGTGGCCCGGCCCGCCAAAAAGAAAAAGCCCGGTCGGCCCGGCCCGTGGGCGGGCTTGGGCCGCGACTTGGCCGGCTGGGCCGGCCCGGCCCGGCCCGATGATGACCCTTAGTAGGGGCTCCTGTGCCGCTGGCGCAGCAGAGCCCCCGGGTCCATACTAGTAGTAGTAAAATGAGAGTTGAATTTTGTTCACCATCCACTCAAGAAGATGAATATTATTCTCCTTATTATTGGTTGAAATTGTGTGGATCCCACCACAAAGTGATAATATTCTTACCAGAGAAATGTATTGCAGTGGTGGATCTACATCATTTTAGAGAGAGTAAACAAAATTGCACTAATAAGAAGACCATGGTTAGGTTATACATTGGGCCAAAAGACTTCTGGGTTGGGTTAGGATTGGTTGGGCCTCGAACTGGGCTACAACATGGTTAAGAAGTTGGTTGGGCTATACAAAAGAATTAAAATGGGCTATTTGAATCGAATTGATTAAGGGAAAATGACAGCCCAGGATGTGTTTTGATAATTAACCCGTCAAGGACAAGCTAAGAATATTTGTTAATGCTGAAAATGTCATTGACGGATATTAATTATCAAAATACGTCATTGACTGTCATTTTCCCATTGATTAAAAGTGAGGTTACGGTTCAGTTGCATTTCAACTAAGGCTGGTGCGTCTGGTAATAGTAATACTACGCGACCAAACCCAACACTAGGATAATGAAAATTATGAAATCCACAAAAATTTAGGTTTGGACCATAAATTCTTTACTTGGCTAAACCTAATTTTTTTTAATAAAGCCAAAAGATTTGGTTTTTTAGTCTAATTTTTTTTTATTCAAAAAAATTGTGTTTGGATCATAATTTTTTTATTTTCCTGCTTCTTCTTGTCAAATCGAACTAATAATTCACAAAAAATTGAAGTGAAACTAACAAATGTAAAAAATATTTGAATAAAGATAAACAAAGGAAGTCAATTGACTAATTTAGCCAAAAGACCCTTGTTTTTAAAAAGTGACAACCGTGTAATTTTGTAAGAATTACTCAAAACATGTTATATAATGGGGTATTAGGAAACTTCCTAGAAACCGTTAATTAACCCCAAAAAATGACCAAGTGATTCTGATCAGAAACTTAGATATTTACTCCGTTTTAACAACTTTGACTCTTCTTACCTACTTTGACAGTGTAAAGTAGCCTCCCAAAGCATTTTCGGCTTTGTATACAATCCACTTGGAACTTTAATTAATAGTAGAAAACCATTAATAGTAGAACCATTGCATTTTTACAACAGGACCCCGACCCACAAAGGATCATTCTTTATCGGTCTATTTTTTGTTCAATTTCTCTAAATTCTTTTTACATTTTCATTCTAGGTTTTGATACCAATCTAAAAGGTAAAAACTTTATAGAATAAGGGTGCGTTGGATTAAAAAGTAGGAAGTGTAGATATAAAAAAAGGGAAGTGTGACAATTATATTCTTAAAAAAAGAAAAGAAAAGAAAGGTTGCGATTCCCTAATAGATCGAGTTGGCAAGGCCGTGCTACTTATTTTCCATCCCATTCTTTTCAATTGATTCCACAAGGAAAAGAAGAAGAAGGGAGACATCAAACCAAAAATCCTATACCCAAAACGGATTTTCACATTCGGAATCACCCCTTCATAATGAACTAGAGAGTGCCAACGAGGAATTATTTAAGGTGAAAGCCGTCTAAATTTAATGTTTGGTTTGGTTTGTGTTTTGAAATTTTTTTTAAAAAATTGTAGAGGTAATAAGTGGAGAGAGATAGAGAGAGAAATGTTAGAAGTAGGGGAAATCTAGGGAATTTTTTTTTAAAAATTCTTTTTAAAAATGAAAACAAACAAGGCATTAATAAAGGGAAATGATATTGGCACTTCAAAAATTGATGCAGACACTCCAAAATCAGTATAACTCCAAAGCAACTTTTATTTGTTTTTTGGAGTGCCTGCATCAATTTTTGAAGTGCCAATATCATTTCCCTTAATAACTTGCATAACATTGTTTGGTGCGGGTGGAGGGTTGGTTCGGGATAGTGAAGACAGGGGTGGCCCATGTTCCTATACGCCAACTACTAGCTTTGTCCATGACATAGTTCTCTCGATTACATGTAACATAGTGAATACAAAAGTGCTAGGCATTCAAAAAATATATTCTAAAATTATTCCGAATAGACTTTTATAAGTATTTATGACTGTTAATAGACTTTTATTAATAGTAAAAAAAAAAAACCTATTTGGGATAATTTCGGAGTTTTTTTTGAGGTACCTGGCATTGGTCTATGGATAACTAGATGTTGATGAGAATGTATCCTTGCTCAAGTGACATCCCAAGAAAAAGCTAAAAAAGGCGGCATCAACATGTACAAGTTCTTTAAAAATAAGGCTTAGAGCCCGTTCCAAAACGGGTTTAAGAACTTAGGGCTCCATTCCAGAAACCTTCTTAAAAAATAAGTATTTATTTTGCCACTTCTCAAAGAAAAATAAGAAGGTTTGTTTCACAAAATCCAAATAAGCAGCTTATTTCACATTTTCAAACTCAAAAATAACGTAAATGAGAAATAATTTTTTAATTTTTTTTGCACCGTATTAAAGATTTCAATGAGATCTATCAAACAAGATCCATATTGATAGAAAAATTATTTGCGTAAGCACATGATTTTTGAGCTTGAAATTGTCTTCTCAAAAAATAAGTAATTGTTCAATCTTTTCAGGAACAAACCTTCTTATTACACAAAAAATAAGTTCTTATTTCGTTTCTGGAACGGGGCCTTACTTTTTGTTCAATAATAAGGCTTGTTCCACAAAATAAGGAGTAAGTAATTATTTTTTGGTTAAGGCAACTTTAAGTTCAAAAATTATGTGTTTACGAAAATAATTTTTCTATCAATATGGATCTTATTTGATAGATCTTATTGAAATCTGTAATACAATGGCAAAAAAATTAAAAAATTATTTTTTATTTACGTTATTTTTGAGTTTGAAAATGTGAAATAAGTTGCTTATTTGGATTTTGTGGAACAACTTTTCTTATTTTTCTTTGAGAAGTTTCAAAATAAGTATTTATTTTTTAAGAAGATTTCTGGAACGAAGCCTATTAACATGTACATTAACACGTACAAGTTCTTTAAAAATAGGGAAAATTTCATGTAGGCACCCGACCTTTCACACAAATCAAACATAAACACCTGACCTTTCTTAAATTTCATATAAACACCTGAACTTTCTAAAAACTCATCAATTCAACACCTGACCTTTATTAAATTTCATATAAACACCTGAACTTTCTAAAAACTCATCAATTTCACACCTGACCTTTATTAAATTTCATATAAACACCTGAGCTTTTTAAAAACTCATCAATTCAACATATGCCATCACCATTTCGTCTAAAACCAAATGGAAAAAAAATTAAGTGCTTCGATTTTTTATTTGTTTGAAACAGTGCTAAGATCTTATTTTTCTGATTATTTTATCCTAAAGAATCATAATTAATTTTTGACTCTAAAACTCTCATTAGTTAGCATTAAGAAAGACGTATAATCAAATAACTCTTAGGGCTAACTAACGAAAGCCTTAGAATCAAAAATTAATTATGATTCTTTAGGATAAAATGATCAGAAAAATAAGATTTTCGCACTGGTTTAAACGGATTGAAAATTGGAGTAATTAATTTTTCAACCATGTATAGATCATTTATATATTAAAAATATATGGTTAAAAAATTTAAGTACTCCAATTTTCAATCTGTTTAAACCGGTGTGAAGATCTTATTTTTCTGATTATTTTATCTTAAAAAATCATAATTAATTTTTGACTCTAAAACTCTCGTTAGTTAGCACTAAGAAAATCGTAGAATCAAATATTTCTTAGGGTCAACTAACGAGAGCCAAATAAAATGATCAGAGAAATAAGATTTTCATATCAGTTCAAACGAATTGAAAATTAGAGCAATTAATTTTTTAACCAAGTATAGATCGTTTATATATTAAAAATATGGTTAAAAAACTAATTGCTCTAATTTTCAATCCGTTTAAACCGGTGCAAAAATCTTATTTCTCTGATCATTTTATTCTAAAAAATCATAATTAATTTTTGACTCTAAGGCTCTCGTTAGTTAGCCCCAAGAGATATTTGATTCTATGACTTTCTTAAGGCTGACTAACAAGAGCTTTAGAGTAAAAAATTAATTATGATTCTTTAAAATAAAATGATCAGAAAAATAAGATTTTCGCACTGGTTCAAACAAATAAAAAATTGGAGCACTTAAACTTTTTTTCCGTTTGGTTTTAGACGAAATGGTGATGGCAGATATTGAATTGATGAGTTTTTAGAAAGCTCAGGTATTTATATGAAATTTAATAAAGGTCAGGTGTGAAATTGATGAGTTTTGAGAAATTTCAGGTGTTTATATGAAATTTAATAAAGGTCAGGTGTTGAATTGATGAGTTTTTAGAAAATTCAGGTGTTTATATAAAATTTAAGAAATGTCAGGTGTTTATGTGTAATTTGTGTGAAAGATTGGGTGCCTACATGAAATTTTCCTTTAAAAAAATAAGGCTTATCAATTCCAGTGGCTGACGCTAAGAGAGACATTATTAAATGCTTTTCAAATGATTAATTCCAGTGGCTGACGCTAAGAGAGACATTATTAAATGCTTTTCAAATGATTTTGTCACTTTGAGCACCGTACAGAAAGTCTAAGCATCCTGACCGAGGGATCCCGATGCGTGTCGGGTCCACTCCTGCCACTGGACGGTTGATCGGAACCAACTAAAAATTCTAAAAAAAAATCGAGTGGGTCTCGGGCGGGAATCAATGGCATTCGAGATGTGTAGGTAGCCGATCCAAACACTCCATTTTTTTGTATACATATGTATTTTTTTTATACTAATGTATACAAAAAAATGGAGTGTTTGAATCGGCTATCTAGACACATCGGATGCCATTGATTCTAGCGCAGATCCACTCGATTTTTTTATTGAATTTTTGGTTGACTCTGATCAGTCGTCCGATAGCCGGAGTGAGCCCGGTGCGGCGTCGGGAATTTGGCCGGAATTCCCCAGTCAGGAACTGTAGTCTCTCTCAGCACCGTAAGTGTCAGGCATCTTATTTTGTAGATGGACAAGTTTAACCCTTATCTTTTTCACCTTCATATGGAGTTAAAAGAAGGAAATTGATTTTAACACTCCAAAAATTGATGGAGGGGCTCCAAAACGACGTCGTTTTATGTATCAATCCAGTCCAGTTTTGAAGTCCCTCAATCAATTTTTGGAGTGCCAAAATCACAATCATTAAAAGAACGGTAATACGACTATGAGAACATATGAGCTTGTACATATGGGTTTTGTGGGATTCACCTTAGATTTCTCAAAGATGATTCGAATGATTTATTATTTTAAAAATATTTTTTATGGGGTCCTGTAAAAAATTAGATCAACTTGATATCAGTAAGAATTTTTTCTGAATTTGTGGAGGTGAAATTACTTAACTGCTCAGTTTTGTCTATAAATTCAGAAAAATCCTTACCAATATCGAGATGAGCTGATTTTTTACAGGACTTCATAAAAAATATTTTAAAAATAATGGGCAATTCAAATAATCTTTGTAAAATCCGAGGTGGACCCCACATAGCAGTGCGCATACCAAATATACAAAGCATTGTGTGAAACTTATTCCGGAGTTCTGTATAAATAATTGGAGTCGCTCAATTTTGTTTAAAATATTTTTTCAAAGAAAACTTATAAAAAATCAGTTTAGATAGACATCGTTAAATGCTTGATCAATTCTCCGCTCGATTTTGTCTTTATTTGAATTTTTCGCATTTGTTAGTTTTGCGCAATTTTTTTTGAAATATTGATTTGTCCAGACGAGAGAAATCGAAAGAGTAAAAAATTTTACTTTTACCCCAGTATTTTGAAGAATATCTATTTTTTAGCAAAAAAAAAAAAAGAAAGCTGCTACACACACAGACATCTGTGCACAAATTGTGCACAGATTTTGTGTTGGGGCCCACCACGGATCTCACACAAATCATCCGAGCCGTTCATTAAATATAAACAATTTTTCAAGGATCCCCGTAAAAAATAAGCTCAATCCAATACATATAGGTGCTTCATCCAACTATCTAAATTTTCATTCAGATTTTTGGATAATGAAAAGATATATGATTGGATCGAGTATTTATAGGTATCGGATTGAACTTATTTTTTACGGGGACCCTTGAAAAAACGTTTTACATTTAATGAACGGCTCGGATGATTTGTGTGGGACCCACCACAACGAAATATGTGCACAATCTGTTCACAGATTGTATGTATGTGTAGACTTTCTGAAAAAAAAAACACAGAATGGTTTATAAAAAAAATCCCTCCTACTGTACAATGCATAGATTGTATGTATGTGTAAACTTTCTGAAAAAAAAAAAAGAAAAAACAGAATGGTTTATAAAAAAAATCCCTCCTACTGTACAACTTTTCAAGAGGCTGCATTTGATGTTTGGGGTTCAGTTTTGGTCCAGTTTTATTACCGTCCAGTACGATCCAGTTTTGGGCCGTTGTGGGCCCATTTCGGGCCCACAACGACTATCGGAATCGTTCATTTTGTAGAGCTCGTCGATTATGTCTTTCACGCCAAAAATTAGCATGATCAAACATCAATAGGTACATGGATGAAACAGATTTGTACATGAAAAAATGGGCAATTATTAATTTCAACTTAATATTTGTCATCGCTTTTTTCTTATAGAAAAAGCAGGTTGGGGGGCCCACTTTCTAGAAAAAACAGATTTGAACCCTGATGTTTGATAGCAGAAATAGAAAAAGCAGGTTGGGGGGCCCACTTTCTAGAAAACTGCATATCTGGCTCTACCTAAACATATCTGGCTCTGCCTAAACTTTTAAAGGTAGTGTTTGGTTGGAAGTTTAATTTAGTTTAGTTTTGATAGTGGGTGGAGAGAGAAATAGAGTAATGATTGAAAATAGGGGTAATAATTGGAGAGAGATAGAGAGAGATGAAAAAGTAATAATTGAAAAAATAGGGTAATGATTGGGGAAAGAAGTAGGATAATGATTGATTTTCAAAACTAAAACTAAAAAAAAAAGTCAACCAAACAAAGCTTAGACTTTTGCGGGCTTGACTGATACCGTAGGTTGACGCCAGCATTTTCGGATTTTGTCGGTTCTCCTCCTGTATGGATTCTCTGTTCTCCTTTCTCCTCCTGTATGGATTCTCTGTTCTCCTTTCTCCTCCTGTATATAAACAAACCTTTTGTGTTCGAACTTCAAACCTTCTACAGCTTTCCCACTCCCCTTCCCCCTTTCTCTGTAGTTCTAATAAAGCATCTCATCCAGAAACAAACAGAATGCATAACTTCGACCTCAGGCTTCTTGTCCCCGCGCTTTTGAATTTCATCCTCTACCTTGTCAGCCAACAGCTTCCTTTCGCCCCCAATTTCAATCTGAATTCAAAAATTGGGTTCTTTTCCTTTGTAATTCTAATGCTCTTCCTCATCACTTCTGTCACGCTTCGTCTTACTGTGACGGCTGAGCGTATCCGAGTTCGAATCGCTGATCGCTTCTCTTTCTTCTTGGCTATCACACTGTTGGGGTCGATTTTCCTGCCAGAACCCGTTTTTTGGTTTGGCTACATAGTCATCATTTCTATCTTCCCTTGGCACGATTCTCTTTCGAAATTATTGGCACAATATCTTCTCTTGATTTGGGTTGTCTTGCGTGGGATTCCTCTTCTCATTATTACTTGTATTGTCCAAATCCACCAACAAAATGAAACAGAAACTAATCCTCCTCCTCCTCTGGTTGAAGATGTAGCTGGTGACATTGAAATGGGAGGGAACTCAATTATGCCCGAGCCAGAGCCTATTATTACAGTTGCTGCTGCGCAGCCTTGAGATTGGGCTATTGAACAATACTTCCTCCGTTCCACTTTGTTTATCCACTTTTTAATTTTTCATTGTATTTGATGTTTGTTGATTTTTAGAAGATCTAGAAAAAAGTTTTCCACAAATAGGTCCATGTGATTCAATTTGGGATCTCCACAAACAATTTTTGTTAATTATTAATTTTAAATTTTTTAAGTCATTCCAACAAAAACTAGCTCAATCGGATATTTGTAAATACTTAATCCAATCTTTCAAATTTTTATTTGAAATTGAGGATAATCTTGAATTCTAAAAAAAAAAAAGAGTTAAAACAGTTGAATCAAGCCCATACATGTATTTGATTGAGTTTTTTTTTACTGTGTGACTCAAAAAATTATTTTAAAATTAATAAACAATTCGAATCATTTGTGGAGATCCCGAAGTGAGCCTCGATGGCCTGTGTGTCTTATAGATTTTGTGTTTTGATTTCTGTGTTTGGACCGCTGACTTCAAAAAGGTCCAAGAACAAAGAAAGTCGCGGGAGCTTTTGATATGGATGTCGGTTATCTGTATTAGGTACACGGGGGTGTTTGTAAGTGGTATACAATGTTTTGTTCGTACTGTAATATTATTTCCCTTTCTCCCTATGTAGCATCATCATCACTCATGTATTATCGTCTTTATGATTTTCTTGTAGGTACCGTTTGATTCAAAGTAAAACATTTTTTTTTTATGTAAAATGATTTTGCAAAAAATAAAAATTTCGTTTTTATTTTTTCAATATTTGCTTGATAGTTTATCCGTACGAGAATTTTTCTAAGCAAATCCTATAAGTTGTAAACTAGCTCGACTCTCTATCTCTCTAGAATTATAAATTATACACACAAGTATGTATTATATACAAAATTGAAATAAGATCCAGTCGGACCCAATTTCTTCGTGCATGGCTTGGGGAATCCTTACCATATGAGTGCAATACTATGTAGGTCCTGTGGGATGCAATCCTTGCCACATGATGAGATAATGTTCAGCGTGGTCATACGTGGGTGAGATTGGAGTTGTGGTCTATGGGGAAACTCAGTAAAATATAACGTAATTGATCGAGCAGTGAAAGTCAAAATTCAAAAATGATTTATGAACTTTTCAAGCAAAAAAATATTTTCAACCAGTGAAAGCCAAAATTCAAAAATGATTTACGAACTTTTCAAGCAAAAAAATATTTTCAACTATATGAAGTATTTTCTAGTCTTTTATACCATCAAATACAGTATCAAAAAATAAGTAAAATATTATTAAAAAAACATTTTACGCACAGAAACGAACGGAGGCCTTTTTAACAGGTTCCTTGGCCAAAGATCGCCTCTCTCTCTCTCTCTCTCACGTTGAGACGGTGCGCTTTAAAGCTTCTGAATTCAACCGAATCGTTTCTTTCCAGGTCAGGTCAGTCCGCCGTCGATTCGTTCCTACTGTATCGCTCTAGGGTTTAGAAATGTACGCTTTTACTGTATTTGGCTTTGGGGATATCAGCTCTTTGATTTGGATTTTCCTAGCAAGAAATAAGATTACTGCTGGATTAACTGATTTTTTTGCTCGATTCTTTTTTATTTTTTGATAAGCTGCTTCGATTCTTGCTCTCAAGGTTTGTTTTTTGGCTGTTGCTGTGGAAGTCAACTATAGGAATTGGAACATGTGACGCGTAAAACGTAGGCTTGATCTGATTCATATGCCTCAATTTTGAGGATTCTATCCGCTTTACGAGTATTGCCTGGGTTGTTCTGTTGGATTCGATTAGGTTATAGTTAATTATCCAATTATTTAGTTGCCTTTGATTCGATCTGATTATATGTAAAATGCAGTGTAAAATATGATATCTTGTTTCCTTAAGTAGCTGCACCTGGGTTTTAATTATCCTTATGTATTTGAGATTCTTTTTTTTTTTTTTGAAAAGCATGTATTTGAGATTCTAAAACAGATAAAACAGCAGAATAAGAACTTGGGTGTGAAATAAGAACTTGGGTGTGAAATAAGAACTCGGGTTCCTATTCTCCTTCTAGTTATTTCATTTTCTATTGCTGAGAAAACAGCAGAAAAAAAGGAAAGAAGAGAAGAGAGTAGACGGGGACGAGACCTTGACCAATGGGTTGGTGCTTGATTGTGGTGAGGGGTGTGAAAGTGAGTTGAAATAAGTGAGAAGAAGGACAGGAAGAAACACAAGTGAGAGAAAGAAGTGGGTGTGAAAAATGAGTTAGGTGAAACTAGTTAGAAAGAGAAGAGGGAGAGGAAAGACATAATAGGAACTGGATTTAGTCTGCTCCATCTTTTTCCGCTCAGCAGCTCCATTCAAGTCTCCAACTGCAGGTGCTCATGGGTTTTCTGTTTTCCGTACAAACACAAACCAATGTATCTTCGGCTCTATGCATTCTGTATAATTTCCGTAAATTGTGGAGCTTTTACATATTATTGCTGTAATTTCGATGTTGCTTGTGGAATGTGCAAGTGGAACTGTTCAGCAGCCAAATAGTTTGGGTTTGGGCTTAACTTCTTGTTTTTCTTTCAAAGATGTGTTGATAATAGTGTAAGATTTTGTTCTCTTAAGACCTTGATGAAGTGTTGAGCAGTTAGTTTGTGAACGGTATAGAGTTTCATAGTCATATTAATTCAGTTCTCTTGGTTGGAGAGAGGATTTTTGGCCATATATGATATTATCCTCTTCTTCACTAAATGAGGAGCTTACTATTTCACTGTAAACCATCTGTGTGTCTCCTACCTTTTCGGAGTTATTACCACTTCAAAGTATCTTCTTTTCTTTCTTTTTAGTTGAGTTTTGGCAAGACCATCTCAAGATATTAAATATATTTTGTTGAATTAATCATCCAGTATCTTTTCTCCTTTTTCTTTAACCCCATTTTAGCCATTCTTTTTCCTCCATGGAATCCAATCTTGAACCTATCTTCCTCTTTCTGAACTGAAAAAACCCTGTCTTTATTTCTCCATTCAGACTGGAAGTCAATCTCAAAGGAAGCAGACAATGAATTTTTATGCTTTTTCCTTCAGAGAATTCTCAGTAAGAGTGAAAGCCAGTTGGATCCTATGCTTCCTGGCTAGATTTTGACACCATCTATGCTACATGGGGACTTTTATAAATGTTTTAATACCTGCGTTGGATGCTCAGGACTCAAACAAATTATGAGTATTTTTCGGACATGGTTAATAGAAGATATTCACAACATATGCCCTATTTTGAGTTAATCACATAACTGAACATCGAGCTGGGTATGTGAAGGTGCAGGGCAGCGTCCAATTCTCTTTCATAATTCTGTCGCGAGGTGCAGAATTCTCACTTGCTCTCTGATTTTTCTATTCTATGTTAATCTTATTTGTTATACATCTCTTGGCTTTCCGAATTTGGAACCTCTGTATTTGTACTTTATGCTTGATGCCTACCTACCAATTTACTTCATCTGTATCATGTTGATTGTAGAAATGCCTCATTGGATTTCCTAGTGCTAGACTTATCTGTGAGTAGGGCTGCAAACGAGCCGAGCCGAGTCGAGCTTTGACATGCTCGGGCTCGGCTTGTGAAAAAATACACCAGAACGACCTGTGAAAGTTGGGCTCGAGCTCGGCACACAATCCAAGGTGTTGAAGTTCTACATTGGCTAAGCTACCTAATGCAACCCTCCAACATCTCATCTTTGGACAACTGATATAAACTAGAAAGATTTGCAGGAAGCATGCTCGTAAGGAGTTCTATTTCATGTTGGTAATAAGAAAACGTGGTGACTATTCAACAGAGGAGTATCATATAGGATTTTAATGTTTTTCTCTTGCCCTCAAAGATAGAGGTCCTTCTCTACCATTTGTATGTTTGCAAGACTTCATGGTCAAACATTCATTCTGCCAAACATTAATGTATGGTCAAAGGATATATGCCACCCCCTGAGTAGTTTGTTCAGTGAGACCAATTCTGAACATCAGAAATATATTTTTCTTTTTGTCACCAATCTGCCGGTAAGCATTTGCTGATTTGCTCATAAGATTGGATATGTGATGCACTGAAAGTATGCTGATCCCTTGTAAACTAAATTTGCCCCAGTATATTCAATTTTTATATTGTACATCATATGGCATTGTCTTGGGCCTCTTGACATACTATTGACACGAGCGTTCCAATATGTGATCAAGGCGAGGGTAAGATATCAGGTCTTGAATTTAAATCAAGGGTTTCGTTGTCTAATTCTGCTTTTTTGAGGCTTGTGCCTACGTCAGCTCAGCTAACCTGATCATAAGAATAGGCTTGGGCATTATCGTCTGAGTTTAGTCTTAAGTCTTAGTAGTCGCCAATGGAATTATGATGTTAAAATTAGTTTTCCATGCACCCATTCTAATAATTTGTTAAAGCAACTCCCTTTCTATGGTTCCCAGCATTCACTCGAGGACAAATAGTCAAATAACCCTTAATTTCCCCTAGTACTAATTCCCACCATCTCCCTCCGTTCCCCTTCAACTCTTCTTCCTCATCCTATGGCAGCTCTACCGTAAATCCTAACCCTAGATCCCTCACCATTCCGTTATCTGCAACATGCTCCATTAACAAATGCAAAATACGTATATAGGACATGTTTTTCATTTACTCGCGGAGTGTGATTAGTTGTAAATTCTAGTCTAGAGAGAAATCCAAGTGCCTGAAGGATTTTGGGTTCAGTCAATTGATTATTAGTAACTGATTGGTTTTTGAGACCTGAAAGAGGACGAAGACAAATTGGAGATGAAATGCTCCTTTGTCGATGGGTAAGGAAGCAGGAGGAGGTGGAGATGGGTGGAGGGGTGGTTGAGTGGGTTTGTTTTAGGAATTGAAATCAAAATCCTATCAGGAATAGAAAAGGGCTTGAACCAAGAATCGGAGGAAGATGAATTATAGACATGGTGGTGGAGATGTGTGGCCATTGATGTGTAACATTAGAAGACCATTAAGAGCATCTCCAATTGACTTTAAAATTGGCTACTAAAGTGGACACTAAAAGCACATAAGGAGTCCAATGCACTCTTGAAAATTGACTCCTTGAATTTATAGATATATTTTGACAAAAAATAAAATAAAATATTATAGATATAGAAATACACGAAAAGTGTAAGTAGATTCTCCCACTCCCCTCTCTCTCTTGTCCTTGCTCATTCTCTTAGGCTCCGTTCGGTTGCCAGGAAAGTACAGGAAAGGATGGGAAAATCAATTTTTCCATAACTTTCCTAGTGTTCAGTTGGCAGGAAAATTCTAGGACTTACCAATTTAGTTTTCCTGCAGGAATTACTTTCCTGCAAAAGTGATCCTGCAAAAAACACAGGATTTTACATCGCGGGAAAAGGAAAATGAGTGAACACTCACAAAATTTTCCCAAAAGTTTATTTTTCCTGACAAATGAACAACTAAACTTTAATTTTTCTTGCAAAATTCTTTTGTCAAATGAACACTCACGGGAAAATAATTTTCTTTTTCTTTTACTTCACCTCACTTCACTTTTTCTGGGAATCAATTTTCCACATAACTTTCTCGACAACTGAACGGAGCCTTATCTTAAGGATAAGAAAATACAGTGGTAAAGCTTACAGGGCGTGTGTACCATCTGCTAAATTATTTTCAACTTAGGGCAAGAGATAATACCACGACACTTTCTTTTAGTTCCACGAAATTTACTTCGCGTTCATGGTTATACCCTCTTTAGTCTTACGTGCACCTTTCCACTTTTCCACTTGTATGCTGCCCACTTTTACTTCTCTTATTATTGCTTCCGGCCAACACTTCTTTCCATGATCAATAAACTTTTTTTCCATACAAACCCATTTCTCACGTCAGGATGTTATACATATTGAGAATCATGACATATCTAAAGACCCATTTCTCGCCATGCTAGAGAGCCTTATGCTACGGGATAACAGAGTATATATTTATTAATATGAAAAGAAAAATTGTTACATAATAATCAAAATTAGTAATATTTGAGCCTTTGGATAATCAAAACTAGCAATATTTTTACAATAACTAAAATTAGTGGATCCCACGTACATAAGTGAACCATTGTAGTGCTCCAAATTGCTAACATTTTATTGGGCCCCTTATATTTTATTATGGACAAAAATGAACCATTGTAGACCTTTTGGCTATTAAATTTTGGCTATGCTATTAGGAATAACCTTAGGCATTTTGACAAACACATCACATGCATCCCATCAAGACTTGGAGGTTTTTCTGAAACTTTCTAGAGTTCTCAATCTAGAGCAAGCTTGGAGGAGTCTAGAAACCTTCGAGAACCATCTCCTAGAAAAATTTAGATTATTGTACCTAATTCTAGACTTGTATAGATATTTGTAAAGATTTCTAGATTGGAATAATTGGGAAGAGTTCTAGACTTCTCCATTGGTGTATAAATAGGTGAGGGCCTCATTTGCCCACACTACTTCAAATCTTTGTAATCCCAAATTTTAGTCAAAGCTCTCTCTTTGCAAATCTCTTGTGTACTTCTCCATCGCCAAACCCCTCTGTGAGAGCCCTCACGTTAAAAATAATTAGTACGATGATAATTCGTCACTAACTTTAATTATTGGTCACGGACGAGGTCACAAGCACATTTTACAAGTC
>BPLS01025681.1:48797-73863 GCA_019656275.1 Rhododendron kiyosumense
CTCTCTCTCTCTCTCTCTCTCTCTCTCTCTCTCTCTCTCTCTCTCTCACCCAGATCCCCAATCTACCCCGGACGTTGACCCATAAAATCCTTTTTCTAAAATCACAATTTTTGTGTTATAAAAACACACCCACATGTATAATTGCAGAAATTCAGAACCAAAACCGAGCATACACTATTTGTTCATGAGAACAAGTTTGGCTGCATACCAAGACAAGGAAGTATGGGGATTTAATAGACATGGGAATTTCGGAAAATTGAAAAGAGATGGGGTTTTAGACGAGATAGAATTAAATGGAGGGGATGCATAATGGAAGAGAGAGAGAGAGATATATATATATATGAAACCATGCGCAAGTTTGACGAAGGGCTGATATTTTCTATGGGACACATGGCGACGTAACAGTAAAGGGACAAAGATGGGGACAGGTAAAATGGGACAGAGGATCCAAATCTAAGGTGGGCACAGGTTTTCGTTTAGGGAATGCATCTCCAAGTTTCGGCCCATTTGGGGTCATTTTTTAGCTCAAAATAATGATTTAAACGGTTCTTTTTTAGAACTCGTTGAGAAAATGTCCCAAACCCAAAAAGTGCCTAAAACGGGCCGAAGCTTGACCCATTTATAGTACTGGAGATGATTCAATTCCTTTTGCTCATTTGTGTATTCACCTATTTGGTCTGTATCTTGTTTTCTTTTGATTTCTCTATTTGAGACAATTTATGACTATATTTGGACCGCGACTCTAAAACCTTCAAAAGACAAAAATTTCGAGACAAGATGGTCCAACTTAGTTTGACCATATTGATGTATGCTACATTCAGCTTATTTTACTAGTATGTGCATTCGAGATTGGGGGATGGTGATGTGCATTGCACCATGCATAGAGCACACCCCCAATCCATACATTTGTGTTCTGAAATATAGTTGCAGAGAACCTTAACAATTCCGTGCTCATACATGTTATATTTCTTAAAATAGACAATTAGATATAAGCAAATTTGGTACTACTATCTTTTTTTGAAGGATAATGTTCATTACTAATATCAATCAGGATCTAGAAGATCAATTTACAGAGAGAATCACACAAGCGGGGAACAAATCCCGAATACGAGCATCAAATCTTCAAAAATCAAAACCCTAGATTACAATAAGTATAAGAACATGATAGAGACCCGAGCAGCTGACTCGCGAGACGGAGACATCTTCTAAGCCAAGAAAGGGACGTTGCCATTGCTGAGTCATGTGAGCTACTATTATATTCAAATTTCCAAAAAATACTATATCTGAAAGAACATTGGGGAACCTCCTTTTCTCTCTCTACATGAGAGTTTCTCCTCTTTGGAGGTATTCTTTTCTCACCTGCTGTGTTACTACCCACTAACCCTACTTCCCCCTTTCCCTTCCCAGAAAAGAGCAAATCGCTTCCCCTCTCCAGTCTTTCCTCTTTTCTTTCTTTTTCCTTCCTTCTTGGGTTTCGTTTTTTAAGTCGGTCTCCCCTGTTCCGGAGAGTCCTTCCTTCCCTGTTCTTTTTGGTTTTCGTTGGTTCTCCATCCCAAATATATGGAGGAGCCTTTGATCATCTCTCTGGACGATAGCTTTGAGGAGTGTCCCCAGACAGCCAAGTTCGTTTTGGTCGGCAAAATACTTGCTTCCAAGACATTGAATAAGGTAGGGGTCCAAAAAATAGTCGAGAAAGCTTGGCGGACTGAAGAGGGTTTCTCTATTTCTCCTTGGAGAGACAATGTCTATGCTTTTGGTTTCAAGATTGAGGATGATTTGTGCCGTATTATTAGTAGGGGGCCTTGGTCCATTATGGGCTCGTTGCTTATTCTCAGGCGATGGGATACGAAGAAAGCTTTCAGTGATTTGGATTTCAACTTTAGTCCCTTCTGGGTTCAGGTTCATGGCCTCCCTTTGGGCTTTCTCAACCCTAAAACTGGTATGGTGATAGCTGAGTCTTTGGGAGATGTGATAGCGGTTGAAGACCCTAGTGAGAAGGGCAGTATGACTAATTTCCTGCGAGTGAGGGTTTGGATGGACGTTTCAAAGCCACTTAAAAGGGGGTTTTTCCTTCGAAGACCAAATGAGGAAGATATTTGGGTCCATTTCAAGTTCGAACGTCTGTCGGACTTCTGTTATGGGTGTGGTCTGGTAAGTCATACCGTAAATGATTGCAAGGATAAAAGAAGCTTTGATTCGAAGAGCTGGAGCTTTGATGGGAGCCTCAGAGCTCAAAATGCGGTGATTGATACGATTCAGTACGGAGCTAACCCTATACCGAAGCTGGTGTATCCAGAGAAAAAGCTGCGGGTGGATAAGGATGAAGGTGGCGCGTGTAATGGTAATTCCGAGGCGAGCGTGGGTCGGATTGCACGGGATATTCCTATTTCAGATTTGGTGGTGAATCAAGGGAATCGTGGTGCGGACGAGGTATCAACGGAATTAAAGGACAATGACACGTCACATAAGGGGACAAGTTTAGGGAGTGACTCGGTGAGAGAAGCAGGGGGCAATGATAAGCTAACTGTGAAAGGATCATTGGAGTGGGTTGAAACTAGTGGGCCTTCATTATTAAAGTTACCGGTGGAGGGTGAACCTAGCTCCACTACCAGTGGGCCTCAATATTATGTGGAGGAACCAGATAGTCCAAGAATGGAGAATCGGCCCAGTATTACTCCCTTTGAAGGGTCATCTTTCACAGTGGGCCTAGAAGGGGGGTTAAGCCCTTGGTCAAACCAAAGAGACGAAGGTTTGTCCTCTGTTTTTGCTAAAACTCTGAATTTAAAAAGGAAGAAAGGGGATTCCTCTGAGGAAGAAGAGCTTTCGAAGAAACCTAGGAGAATTGGGTGGAAGAAAGAAGGGGTCTCTGATAATGAAAGAGTGGTCCCTCAATCGACTAAGAAGGAGTATGTTCATAGAGGAAGGGGAATTAGAGGAAGAGGAAGGAAAGGAGGAAGAGCCAGAGGAAGCATGGAGATGGTTTGGGAGGGGAATCTTTTATCCTCGGATGCGGGGCTGGTGGATATAGAAGTGGAGGCTGAGGTAGATGGATTCAATTTCCAGAGCAAGGAAAGTGAGACAGTGAATTCCGCAGGTGTGGATAGGAATGAAAGGGCGGTGGTGGCTGGCCTCAAACAGCCACAAGCTAAATGGTGATGCTCAGCTGGAATGTTCAGGGGATAGGACGACCCCTAACATTCCAGATCTTACAAGGGTTATGTATAGCCCATCGTCCTCTAGTGGTGTTTCTCAAGGAGACCAAGAATAAGAGAAGCACCCTAGAAAGAATAAGAAGAAGTCTCCGTTTCAACAATTGTAGTTACGTAGATCCAGAAGGTATTTCAGGAGGACTTGCTCTTTGGTGGTCCGATGAGGTATCATTAGATGTTAGATTTAAATCAAAAAATTTGCTTCGGTGTGTAGTTAAATGGCCTGGAGTGTCTCTCCATTGGATGGTTACTTTTATCTATGCCCCGCCTGTGTGGAATCAAAGGTTAATGTTTTGGGAAAGTCTCAAATCCATAGCCCGCGAAAATAAATACCCTTGGTTATGTGTTGGTGATTTTAATGATGTGAGTTCTCAGGCAGATAAGCAGGGTGGAAATCCGTGTGGAAGAGGGAGATTGGATAGTTTTCATAGTATGATGACTGAGTGTGAATTCATGGACTTAGAGTTTAAAGGTCCGAATTACACTTGGTCTAACAATCAAGAGGGTAGTAATAACATCCGGATTAGGTTGGATCGAGCATTGGCTAATGTGGATTGGCGTAATCTTTTCCCTTTAGCACAGGTGGTTCATGAGTTGAGAGTGGGGTCCGATCACTGTCCTGTTGTGATTCATAGCAGGATTCTGCTAAATCAAGTCCCTTACTCTTTCAAGTTCGAATCTAAGTGGACTACGCATCCTGAGTGTAAGGAAGTGATTGCAAAGGAGTGGGGGATTCACCAGAGGGGCTCGGATATGTTCAGCTTAGTGCAAAAGCTGAAGAGGTGCAGAGAGGCTCTAGTGAAATGGAGTAAGGAAGTTTTTGGGAAAGACAAGATGAGACTAAAACAGCTCCAGAATAAACTCAAGCTCTTGCAGTCAAATCCTTTCTCTGAGGAGAACTTTAGAAAGGAAAAGGAGGTGATTCGAGAGATTGAGTTGATAATGTTGAGAGAAGAAATGGCTCTTCATCAGAGGTCTAGGATTAACTGGCTGTCCTATGGGGATAAAAATTCTGCATTTTTTCATGCAACTATTAATCAAAGGAGGCAGCGTAACCAAATTGTTATGCTCAAAGCGAACAATGGAGATTGGGTTAGGGATGAGGAGGGTATAAATGAACTGATATTGGAGCATTTCTCTGATTTATATGAGCATTCTGGATCAAGGGATTTCTCAAATATTTTGTCAGTGGTGGAGAATGTTATCTCGGAAGAGATGAATTTGAGTCTCATAAGGGATGTTTCAGAGGATGAGATCAAGAGGGCTGCTTTTGAATTGGGATCCCTTAAGTCTCCAGGACCTGATGGCTATCCGGGTTTCTTTTTCCAATCGTTTTGGGACAAGGTTGGTAATGGGGTATGTAGGGCTGTGAAAAGGTTCTTTTATAATGGCTTTCTTTTAAAAGAGCTTAATAACACGAACATTACCCTTATACCAAAGGTGTTTTGTCCAGAAGCCTTGGGACAGTTCCGACCGATCAGTTTGTGTAATTTTGCTTTGAAAGTGATTACCAAAGTAATGGCAAATAGATTGAAGAGTATACTTCAAAAAGTAATATCCCCAAACCAATCAGCATTTGTCCCTGGGCGTCTTATTCAAGATAATATTATTGTGGCACATGAAGCGTTCCACTTTTTGAAAATGAAGAAGAAAGGTACGGGTGGATTTATGGCTTTGAAGTTAGACTTCAATAAGGCGTATGATAGGGTGGAGTGGGATTTCGTGGAAGCTTTAATGAACAAGATGGGGTTTCATGCTACTTGGATAAATTGGGTGATGCAGTGTATCTCCACTGTAAAGTTTTCTGTTGTGGTGAATGGGAAAGCTAGGGTGCACGTGAGGCCTGAAAGAGGATTAAGGCAGGGTGATCCCCTCTCACCATACTTGTTTGTGTTGGTAAAGGATGTGCTCTCCAAAATGATCTCAAAGGCCTGTGAGGAGAAGAAACTTTCTGGGGTCAGGTTCAACAGGAACTGTCCATCTCTGTCCCATTCTTTCTTCGCAGATGATGGATATCGCTTTGCTTTTCAAGAAAGGTTTTACAAAACAGACAGCCAACCCTCATCCTCATTCACGCCCAACAAAAATCTCTGGGATGTAATTTGGAAGCTGGAAGTCCCTCATAAAGTAAGGCATTTTTGGTGGAGAGTGTGTAGTAATAGCTTGGCAACGAAAGAAAATCTAGTGCGAAGGAAGTGCAGTAACTCTAAAATGTGCCCCATATGCGGATCATTCGATGAAACTATTGAACATGTGTTGTTTGATTGTTGCTGGACTCGTGCTGTGTGGTTTGGGAGTCATATAAAGCTGAATGTAGGTCATGGCCCCCCTAATTCAGCCAAGGTATGGACATCTCAAGTGGTGGATGATTTGAAAGGCAAGGAGCTCAATCAGTTTTTGAGCAAAGTGGTTACAATAGCGTGGTATATTTGGAAATCAAGGAATGAATTTGTTTTCTCATCTAACCCAGTTGATCCAGAGAAGACGATGAGAAGAGCTGGAGAAGCCCTTCGAGAATTCATGGAGATTAGGGTCCCAAGTTTGGTTCGCATGGATAACCCTCCCACTGTGGACAGTCCTTTCCGGTGGAGGGCTCCGGACCAAGGTTGCTTTAAATTGAATTGTGATGTAGCTATTAAAAAGAATGGGAAGGATGCAGCTTGTGCAGTGGTACAGAGAGATTGGAAGGGACAGATTCTGAATGGTAGTGCGAACCATGTTAAAGTAACCAGTCCTCTTCAGGGAGAGCTGCTAGCGATTCGGTTTGCTTGTGGAATGGTCAAAGCTATGGGCTGCAGAAGGGCATGTGTAGAATCAGATAATCAGCAAGCCATCAAATTGAGTGTGTCCGAGTTGGTTCCCCCGTGGGATGTAGCCTCCATTGTGATGGATATTAGAGAGTTAAGAAAGGAGTGTGAGATAGCTCTCTTTTGGGTCAGCAGGGTTGCCAATGGACTAGCACATGTTGTGGCTTCCAAGGCGCTAAGAGACTTACTGCCTGCTAACTGGGTAGCTTGTCCACCTCCTTCTGTTTTTTCAATTCTTGTTTCTGATCTTTCCTTTTTGGTGTAGCCCTGTGGGCAAGATTTTGACTGTCAAAAAAAAAAAAAAAAAGAAAGAACATTGGGGCCATTGGGGCCTTGGCTTTCCTCACGTGGATCCGTCTTTGAATTGGAAATTTTCATGATGGTCACAACGTGTCGAACCTACGCTGAACTGGACCCACAAGATTCTTAACTGGTCCCCCTAGACCGTCAATGCCGTCAAGCAATCGACTCGACTCACCACTTTGCCTTACTGCCTTAGCGTATTTAATTACTCCAATTTAATTGGCAGCTTCCTGGAAACCCGGAGCCGTAAAACTACGGGTACACCATTTGATGTACACATATATCAGCTATTATGGGATCAGTTCAGGAATGTCATATAAATGATCGGATTCGTTAACTTTTTCAAAGCATTTTTTTTAAGCATCTTTGTAATAAATTAACTCTGTTGGATATTGATAAATACTTGATCGATTCTACGCTGAATTTACTGACCAAAAAAGAATGTTTTAAAAAAAATTGAGTTGCTCCGATCATTTGTATGAAATTTCTAAGTGGGTTTCATAGGAGGGGGTGTACACCAAGTTATCATAATTCATTTGGTAGTGTATCAGTCAAAATGTATAACCTTGAGTCACTTGACTACGCAAAAAAATTCAACGCCTTTAGAACACCGCTATGTGATGCCCATTTCATCACATTTGTGTGGTTCCTACAACAAAGTACTCCTATATACCCCAAAGTGTATGGAGGCCTCGTAAATGTGTGATAGAGAAGAATTTACCGCAATGTAATACCCTAGGACATGAAATAATTACTCAAGGAAATATATGTCCATCCAATAAGTTTCATTGTATATTTCGCAATGGACCTCTACGGCCATGGATGGGTTGTCCTATTCTAGGGGGCTAGGAAGTCTAAAACAATTTAAAATTTGTGGGGTTTAAAGTAGTACTCCAGGGTTGTCCATATATGCAAATCGCATATTTTTATTTCTGTTGATTTTGTCATTTTCTTATTTGTTAATATTACTATTTTATCAAAAATACACTTACACGGAAGTGACGTTAACAAAAAAGAGAGTAACAAAATCATTTTTCTTTTTCTTTTTGAACTGAATAGCTTATCCTATATAAGCTCAAATTTTGGACAAGAAATGCAATACTAAAGAAAAAGAGACCCATAGCAAAAGACCTTCTCCAAACAAGGGAGGGATACTTTAGCATTATCCAATATTAAAATCTTCAGATTTCAAGTTGCAAAACTCAAACTGAATAGAAATTATTGGGTGGCTTAGAGGACTAGATAATTTTTCCTTATGGAGGTGTGTGTAGGGAGAGAGAGAGGGGAGGGAAAAAGTAAGACCCTGTTCTATTTGAATTTTAGAGAAGTTTTAAAATTTAAAACGTAATAAGTGGAGAGAGAGCAAGCCAAAACTTATTCCTAACAAGTTGCTGGATCGTATCCAACCTCAGCCGGGTATAATGCCTCTTCTATGTGACTTTCGACCACTTTCTTCTTGTCGGTCAAGAAAAGATAAGCATAAATAAGTAGATCTCAATCCCTTGAGAGAGAGAGAAGTAGAAATAGGAAATTCCAATGCTATAAATCACATCAAGATCCACATCATTACTTGAAGCTTGAAGTCATCAATCCCTGTCATTTGTTGTCCCAACAGGGGAAATTGAATCTCTTTCCTTTCCTATTTTTTTATTCTGAATGCGCGTATGATCTTTCTTGGCTTCTTTCCAAAGCTATTAGATCACCATAGGACACTTTCCAATGGGCGATTCCTACTATTTCATTATTGACAGAAATCCTTCTCTTCCATATGGTCTGCCTCTACTTCATAACCTACTTTCAATAAGGGATAGATTCGATTTTCTTTCTTTGAGTTGGGGACGGAATCCGGGAGGGATTTTACAGAGAAAATTTATTGAAAATTTTGTGCAGAGATTTTGAACACCTCAAACAAACAAGTCCAATGTCAAGTTCAATCAAAATCCCAATGAGAAAAGTGACCCACAGCCAACGTTTGCCCAAACTTTCGGCCTTTTCCTTCTTTAAATTATTGACCCACTTCCATGATCCAACTTTTTCACTTACCTTTGGCCTTTTCTTTAAATTATTATCTGGGTGTTCTTCTCTTTCGTCCGACAATTAACTATATTTAATATGGAGTTTTTTAAGCCTAGTAAGTGGATTACAAAAACATAAAAAAGAGTTCATTAAAAATGAAAATGGAGTTTTCTAAGCCTAGTTTTGTCTTTTGACTCTTTACTAAACCTTTTTCCAAAGGTATTACAGTTATGTCGCTATACATATGTTGGATTTAGCTAATTAAATAGATATGCTTTTTTGGTCAAAATATGAGTGAGGAAGCAGCAGAATATATTAAGTGAATAGAAAACTTGATTAGTTGGTTAAACTAACAATTTGAGGGTAATCACAGAATAACCAACTTGGTGTATGCCTCCCCAATTAACATGCCATTAGAGCTTTGTTGTCAATCCACTTCAGTTTAATGTCACTACTAGTGATCCTATTGTGCCCTGAGCCAGTCGCAGGCCCAAAATTTACGCAAGCCAGGGGCACAAACCTTTAAGGGAAAAAAAAATAATCACGATTATGTGGAACAAAATTAAAACATCCCTCATTGAGTAAAAAAGAAGTAATTTAATAAAAGACCAATTTTTTTTTCAAACAATCAAAAGATACATCAAGAGCTCTAATCTATTTGCAAAAAGAATTACTAATAGCAAGTCGAATTTTATGGGGCCGGATTCCGTCCATTTCTTACTGACCTGTTCGGTCCATTTGGTGCATCCGAGCCGTCCAAAAGTGTTTTGGATGGCCGAGATTTAAAGAGGGTGTTTTTGTTTTTTTTTAAAAAAATACCTCTTTAAACTTAGGCTGTCCAAAATATTTTTGAATGGCTCGGATGCACCAAATAGACCGAACTAATCAATAGGCAAATTGATTGGATCCAATCCCAAATTTTATTTAGCGACACTTCAACAATTAAGGTTGACAATACGTCCCATGAAGTTTCTAGGTTAAAATTTTTTGTAAGTTCTAAACTAACATTAAAAACCCTTTAGATTTCAAGTTGCAAAACTCAATCGATCCGAATAGAAATTATTGGGTGGCTTAGAGGCACTGGATAATTTTTCCTTACAGAGGAGTGTGTAGGGATAGAACGAGGGGGAGAACAATCTAAAAATTGATGGAGGGACTCCAAAACGACGTCGTTTTGTTTAAATGTCAAGTTTAGTTTTGGAGCCCCTTCATCAACTTTTGGAGTGTCAAAATCACAATCCAAAAAGTAAATGTCAAGTTCAATCAAAATTCCTTATACGCGTATATGGATAGAGAGAGAAGTAGATTTCCAGAAATGTACTCCAGCTTGCAAAACACATAACAGGGGAAAAAACTACAGCTGGTAAAGGGTGAGTGGGGGCACAAGACAACACGTGCCTCACCTTAGGTCCGCCTTTGCCTGGGCTCAACAAGCCCCCAATTTCGGCTAGCGTTTTACAGCACTAGTAATAAAACAGTTTCACATGCTAAAAATCCTTTGTAGACAGCGTTCTACGAGTAGTCCGGTAAATTCTGAATTGCAAAACAACCGGTGTTATGCACGGGCAAAAAAATTTACGCATTCATGCAGTTTGTGTATATATTTTTTTTTGGAAGGCAGATCTTATATTAGAATTCCAAATGGACCAAAGAGCGAAGCTCCGATGGAAGATTACATGGGAAAATAAAAGATAATAGCCCACGCCTACTTTTGCTACCACATTGTGCGATTGAAAAGGTCAAAAATATTTGAAAATTGAACCTTATAAAATTATTATTTTTTAACCTTTTTTGCTCTAACCTACTACTTTTGACGCATTCATGCAGTTTGTCCATGGGGCCTTCAAAGTTCCAACTACTTTTGACAAAAGTTATGTTGATACTCCGTAATATTCTTGAGTGATACCTTTTGTGCTCTAACCTAAAAAGGATGGAGGCAGGGCAACCAGATGTAGCTACTCTCCCTCTCTCTTTTTTGGGCATGACCATAGAAACTCTAAATTCAGGGCGGATCTCGAGAGAGATCAAATAGCCATAGCAACTATCGTCCCACCAAAAATTAGCGAGCCAAAGCTGAACATAAAAGGACCAAATTCGATAGGAGCGCCGCTGGCACGACCCAAACTTGATACCTCCTACATCATCTAATTAAATCCAAAGGGAGTAAGCCTTGACCAACTAGGCTATCACTCCTAATGGTGTGAGTGATGGCACCTTAGAAGAATCATACGTGGAAATTCCGTTTGACCCAAAAAAAACAGAAGAAGAATCATACGTCTCCCTTGCTCTTATCATCAACCAGTACTTGTTCCTCGAAATAGTGCGAAAAATTACATTAATTTATTTATTTTACAAAGACAAACGTGCCATTTAAGCTTTCTCATAGCTGAAAGAGTGGATTCTTCTTCTTTTGAGCTGCTCAAGCCTTGTTCTCTGCCTTTTCTTCTCAGGCGCGAAGATGTATTATTAGTGGTTCGTAGATCAAAATAAGCCAACTGACTTTTGTTTTTGTTCGTATTATTATTATTTTTTGCAATTGTTAGTTTTTGGTCTAATTTTTATGTACTATTGACTCATCTCGATGTTAGGAATTGGAAAAGTAAAAGATTATAATCGAAGGTCATAATTGAGTAAACACAGAAAAAATAAGTCAAAAGGACAGATTGTTTTGGCTTATTTTTGTTTTAATTCAAAAAATTAGAGTTTGGGCCATAAATTTTTACTTTTCCGATTCTTAACATCTAGATGAGTTAATAATCCACAAAATTTTATGCAAAAGTAAAAAAGCAAAAAAAAAAAATTGAATAAAAACAAAAAATGGAGTAAACTACTTGGCTTATTTTTTTATTTCCAAAACCACAGTCATATCTGGTCATTGTTTTCAGGTAATCCATACTAAAATGTCAGCACAGTTTACCTTCATAAATTTCCATATTTCATGCTTCAGATGCGTAATCGGCTAAGAACTCATCCATATTCTCCTGCCTAACAAAGTGTGTTGTGCTAAGGAATGAAAATCTAACAGTCGTATTTCGATATATGCGTACACAAATGTGACGGAACCACATTTAGGGGCCCACCATAATTCTTATCTCAATCTGTTAGTCGCACACATGAATCCCAAGTAATTAGGTGGTGTCCGCTCGGCGCATTCGAGCCGTCCATTTCAGTAGTTGACGGCTCATATTTGGAGAAAGAAAATAGGAGAGAGAGTGATGGGATGAGAGGAGAGTGATGATTTTAATCTAACCTGTTCAACACACTTTTGGACAGCCCGAATGGATTGCTTGGACACCACTTGGGTATGGCCACATGATACCCATCCAGTACCCAAACATTTCTCCATGCGAAGCCCATCACAAAGGCAAGTGGTCAAAAAAGTTGTGCTTACCAGCCTGCTTGGATGCAGTAAAAGGAGGAGTGAAAATAAAGCAGGGGGTAAAAGGGGTGGGCCCGATGGTTTTGCCACTGCTTGGGTAGCCATTTCGTTCCCCTCTTTTCTTTTCCTCCGTTCTTCATTTTCCCTCGTTCAAGGGATTCACCCATCAAACTTTTGGGCTGGTCTAGGGTTCCCCAAAAGTTATCCGGCTGTAGAGGGGTGAAATCTGGACGAAATCACCCCTGGTTTTCCTCCTTTCCCCAACCCCAGGCCTCCACTGCTTCTTCATTTCTGTCGCCGACCCATTGTTGTCTGTGGAGTAGAGAAAAAAGGGTTTTGGTGGCGATTTGGAGTGCAGTGCGCATATTTGCTTCGTGAACTCAGGTATGGCCTCTATTTTAGCAGATCTATGTGTGCGTGTGTGTATGGATGCTCGTCTGTTGATATATTGTTTTGTATGGCTCCAAAATGGAACAGACGTGTGTGTGAGCAAAAAATAAAGGGTCCTCTTCTGTCTCCTCCATTTTTAGATCCGTGTGTGTATGTATAGCTAGCTAGGTGTTCATAATTTTTGTTTTTGTTCTTGTTTTTGTTCTTGTTCTTGTTCTTGGGCATATTCTTTGTAATTTGAACACCTCTATACGTGCATGGATGAACTGTGTTTATTGGGTTTCGAAATGTGCAAGGGTTTCTTACAGGGTTTCGAGTAAACAAGGTTTGAACTGTGTTTTGTGTGTTTTTTGCTTATTTTAGGGTTTTGATTAGTGCAACAGTTTCTGACTAGGTTGTGAGTAAAACAAGGGTGCACGTGAATTTTATACAACATCCATCTAAGAGACAGAGAAGTTGGGCGGGTAGAAACTGCAACGTTCCAAACATAGTAAAATGGAAAACATCTGCCGAATTAAATTTAATTAACAAAGTTATCATGGACAGCCAATGCATCTGAACTGTAATAAAAACTGCTTGGTTTCCAATAACTTTTCATTGTTAACATTTGCTTAGTTCTCCAGTGTTTCCTCCAGTCGATACTGAAGGTGTAAAACTCCATAGATTTCACTTGCTTATTGAGTAATTATAGGTCTGTTCTTGCTTTCATTGCTTATTTTTATGAAGCTTTACTTGGAGTCTGCTATTGTAGCTGTAAAATCCATCATAGCAGCATCGATTACATAAAAGCAGTATTAACATGCTTAAATTTCAATTTAAACTGTCAGCCAAAATCGGAAAAGACAACTGAAAAAAAATGAACCGTATGAGATCCAATTTTTAACAACTCCCATGTATAGGTTGTGAGCAACCCCACACTTTTGATTTTGGCATACAGCACATAGTTTTGATTATGGCAAACAAATACCATCCTGCCCTCTAGACTCTTAATCTCATTTTCTTTCCACTATAGTTTCAGTTGTCTCTGGCCATTAATGTCTGGTGACTCTAGTAGGCTCCAAGGATTTGAGCATCCTAAGCAGCACCATCACAGACATGCGACACCACACAGACACCACACCAACACTCCGACTGATAAATTTCCAAATAACAGAGGACACAAGATGCAGCAAACAAGTTAGAAGGCAGTAATTATAGAAAAAGGTGTTTAAATAGACACGATTAAATCCAAAATAAGGATCTGGTAACAACGAAAAACTATACACATATATCATTACATCAATCATGAAAGTGTTCCAACAAAAATGTTTTTTTTTTTCAGTACTGTTGCAATTTAAATTGGGTTTTGATTATTGGAAGTGGTTTGTTTTCTTATTATAGCATGATAGCATCATATATGTGGCTGCAATATGTTGTTTTTAAAGTTATTGTTTCATGCCTGCCAAGGGTTTGGATGAATAAGATGAAACCCCAAAGAAAAGCCTAAAAAAACAGCCCGAACTTGGTATGTATTGTGTGTGTATGAATAAGGTTACAAGATATTAGTTTGGTTTAAGAAAATGAAATTGTAATTTAGTGTTTGTAGTTTGTAATTAAGAAAATGACTTATGTTCTATTCATGAAGGCCTTTTTAGGTGTTTTTACAATGCCGAGATTAAACAGAACAGAATTAAGGAGAAGAGAAGAGGAAGAGGCATTCATCGCGTTAAACATGTACATTCGTGCTGCAATGGGTGTCTTTCGGCTTTATTGCTTCATTGTGTCCACGGCACAATATCCTCGTCCTGAGTTGTCCCCAAATCCAAACTACTATCAAACCCAAGTAGATGCCGTGAATAGGCTTGTCAATGGTAATGAAGTAGATTGCCACGAGCAATTGAGGGTAAATAGGCGTACCTTTTTTAGATTGTGTTGTCTACTTCGAGGTGTTGGGTTAGGAGACTCGCGAAATGTTAGTCTTGAGGAGAGGGTAGCCATTTTCTTGTATATCCTAGGTCACCATACAAAACAGAGGCGTACGAAATTGCACTTTTGGAGATCAACTGAAACTGTAAGCAGACATTTCAATGTCGTACTCTTAGGTGTGTTGCGCCTTTATGACATGCTCTTAGTAAGGCCCGAGCCCGTACCTCCTAACTACCATGACAGTAGATGGAGTTGGTTTCAGGTAAACTTCATTTCAATTATTATAAAATCTTCCATTTCGTTTTCTCAACTCCACTATCATGACTTGGTTACAATAATGTACTGATTATGTAGTAGAATTGTCTCGGGGCATTGGATGGGACGTACGTGCCAGTGTATCCCCCAGCAGTTGACAGGCCACGGTATAGATCAAGGAAGGGTGAGATTGCCACAAACGTTTTAGGTGTATGTAGTCGAGACCTAAAGTTTGTCTTTGTATTGTCTGGTTGGGAAGGGTCGGCCACTGACTCTAGGATCCTGAGGGACGCCATTTCAAGACCTGATGGTTTGATAGTCCCACATGGTATGTTCTAAAAATCCTATAATTCACCTTATTTTCACTCCATTCCTATTATCAACCCTTCCTTTAAACCATTTGTAGTGAATGTCATAACTTCCATTTAATACAGGACATTACTACCTTGTGGATGCCGGATACCAAAATGCCGAGGGTTTTCTAGCACCGTACCGCGGGCAACGATATCACATTAACATTTGGAGGCAAGGTCACATGCCGACTAGCAGAGAGGAGTACTTCAACATGAAGCACTCGGCTGCTAGGAATGTGATTGAGAGAAGCTTTGGTGTGTTAAAGATGCGCTTTGCAATATTGAGGTCTCCTTCGTATTACCCCATTAGGACTCAAACACGTATCGTCACAGCATGTTGCCTCCTCCATAACCTCATCAAAAGAGAGATGCCCAACGATCCCATTGAGAACGAGTACACGGCATGGGAACGTGATCACATACACGATGTGGAGGTAGATGATCACATCACTACCATTGAGACTTCCAATCAATGGAGCGGGGAGAGGGATGCATTGGCTACAGCCATGTACAACCATTGGCTAGGAAATGGTGGAGGACAAGAGGTTTTTCCACCATGAGGAACTTTGTTTAGTGTATTTGTTTTAATAAGTGTGTGAACAACTTTTTTTATGTAAACATTACTCAATTTCAAGAAGTTTGTATGAACTTATGATTGTAATTGAACTTATGGTTTGTAGTTCTTAATAGACTTCTTATGGTTTGTAGTTCTTAGTAGACTTCCTATGGTTTGTAATTCTTAATAGACTTATTAAATAATCATTGTTGTCGAACTTAAAAATGCTTTTGCAGTAATGGATACCCAACAAGGCAATGTCCCTAACAAAAAGGCTTCAAGGAGCCATAGGGTGTGGAGGAAATCCGAAGAGGATGCCCTCATGAAATGCATGGTAGAGGAAATAAGTGACAAATGGAGCGCGGACAATGGGTTTAAACCCGGTTTCTTCACGTTACTTGAGAAAGAGATGGCAAAGATCATGCCGGAGAGCAATATTAAGGCCTCCCCCCACATTAACTCCAAAGTAAAGTATTGGAGACAAACATATGCCAAAATATGTGACCTTCTTAAACTTAGTGGGTTTGGGTGGGACCATGTCAACAAAAGGATTGATGTGGACGATGATGTGTGGAAAGTCTACGAAGAGGTAACTTCCAATGCTTTAATTGATATGTTATGGCATGGGATTATGTACTTACATTTGTCATGTTTGTGTAGGCCTACCCTAGGAAGGCTAAAGAGGTGGGTGGGAAGCGTTTCCCTTACTTTGATGATTGGGAAATCATCTTTGGAAAGGATAGAGCCAATGGGCTTGGAGCGGAGGCTCCTGCACAAATGGGGCGACTACATCAAAATGTAGATATGGAGGAGGAGAATGATGGTCTCTACCATCCATTCTTCGGTGAAGAGTTTCATCCCACCCACACAAGTGGACCTTCAGGGGTCGACAATGAAATTCCTTTGAACTCGTCACCTCCGGACTCGACACCTCTAGTCTCCACACCTCCAGTCTCCACACCTCCAATCTCCACACCTCCGGTCTCCACAAGTTTGAACTCCGCACGTCGTACGTCACTCCCGACATCCACTCCCCGGACCTCCACACCTCCGGCCAATGCCGGAACTCAAAAGGGGAAGAAGAGGACACGGATGGGTGATGTAGAATCCCTTGCTGCAAGCATGGAGGTATGGTTGGAAAAGAGTGATGGTCATATGGAAAAAATGACCAATGCAATGGGGTATTCCAAAGACGTGTCCGCTCGCCGCACACAAGTGCCAAAAGAGCTTGAAAAGCTTGACTTTACTGATACCCAACGATTTAAGTTGGGTGCTGTCATTTGTGCGGAAGAAGACAGGCTAGACTTATTCTATGGCACTCGGGAGGATTTGAAACAAGCTTGGGCTGAGGCCGTCCTCGATGGTATAATCTTTGGTCCCGTTTAGCTATGAGGGAGAAGAAGTAGAAGTAGTAGAAGTTTTTTGAAGTGGCTGACCTTTCACTCTTACACATATGGCCCATTTTTTGAAGCGGCCGATCTAACACGCGTATATAAGTGCTGCCCAGTTGTTAATATTTTGATACATTGAGGCTGTTTGAAAAATCTTTTGCAGCCTAGTGTCTTGTAATCTTCTAATTATGTTCTCCTTCATTATCAAACAATATTGTACTTATGCTATGACATGGTAAAACAATGGTGTATTCGTGGCCTCCATTTGATTATGTTTATGGGTTACAAATGCAGGTCTTGGCTGGGTTACTTATGCATTGTACTTGTGTTTGTGGGCAATGATGATAAAATTGGATTAGTCATTAATGTAGATACCTTGGCGGGGTAACATTAGTTGCAGCCATGAGTATTCTATTCATTTATATGTATTGTCTGAGCCCAATCTGCTATTGAACTGTGCTAAAAAGTATAGCAGGTGTGTGTGTGTGTGTGTGTGTGTGGCAATGGTTGCAAGCCTTTGTTTAGGTTTTGTGCCTCTATTTGTGGGTTAAAGCTGCAGGTTTTGGCTACTGTTTATGGGTTAAAACTGCTGGTTTTGGCCACTATTGCCTCTGCTTATTTGCTGCAGATTTAGCTTCTGTGTTTGCCCATGTTTGGGGTCTATTTGTGGCCTATGATTATGTGTTGAAACTGCAGCAAATTGGTTCATCTGTTGTGCATTAAAACGTGCAATTTGGTTCAGTTTTGTGGATTTTAAGGCTGTTTCCTGCACAGATTTTGGTTAACTACAACCTGCAGGTTTTGGTGAAGTTTTCTGGTTCTGTTTTGTGCCTCCGTTTGTGAGTTTATATTGTAGATTTTGGTTCATGTGTTTGGGTGGCTATGATGAAAGCTATCTGAGCCACAAACTGAGCCAAAACCTCCTCCATAACCTCACCAATATGCAGGCACAAAATGGAGCCAAAACCTGCAGTTATCTATGCATTGTACTTATGTTTATGGGCAATGATGAAAAGAATTCGAACATTAATTAAGGTAGATACCTTGGCGGGGTAACATTAGTTGCAGCCATGAGTACGCTTATGATTGGTTTGTATTGTCTGAGCCCAATGCAGGCATCAGTACCCTTTCAACTGCAAGTTACATGTGTGTGTGTGTGTGTGTGTGTGAGGCAATGGCTGCAAGCGTTTGTTCAGGTTTTATGCCTCTATTTGTGGGTTAAAGCTGCAGGTTTTGGCTACTATTTGTGGGTTAAAACTGCTGGTTTTGGCCACTGTTGGCGCTGTTTATTTGCTGCAGGTTTTTCTTCTGTGTCTGCCCACGTTTGGGGTCTGTTTGTGGCATATAATTATCTGTTCAAACTGCAGCAAATTGGTTCATCTTTTTTGCTTCATGTGGTTCAGTTTTCTGCTTGGAATAGGGTTCAGTTTTCTGCTGCAGGTTTTTGGCTACTGTTCTGTTTTCTGGTTCAGTTTGTGTTTCAAGACCAGATGTTTGGTTCTGGTTTGTGGCTTATGTTTTGTGAGTCAGTGAGTGTGTGTTTGGTTAAAGCATTTGATATTGGCATTTGGTGATGGCACCTGGTTCTCTTGGTGGGTTAAAACTGCAGGATTGCATGATACTTTCAGTTTTGTGGGACCAAAACTGCATGTTTTGGTTCTGTTTGTGCTTTAAAACTGCTGTTGTCTGGTTCTGTTTATGGGTAAAAACTGCAGGTTTGTGGCTTCTGTTTTTAGAAGTCAGTGAGTGTGTGTTTAGTGGTGTACTTTTCGGCTACCATTTGGTTCTGTTCTGTGGATGAAACTGCAGGGTATGCTTATGTTTTGTGGCTGCATTTTTTGGGCTGTTCTCTGCACACAGATTCTGGTTCTGTTTATGGGTAAAACCTATAGGTTTTGTGGCCTCTGTATGTGTCAAAACTATTGGGGATTGGTTAAGTTTGGTGCTTACACTTTTTAGTCAAAACTGGGGGTTTTTGTTCAGATATTTTGGTGGCTATGATGAAAGTTTTCTGAGGCACGAACTACATCAAAACGTTGATGTATATACTGAACAAAAATGCAGCCACAAACTGACCCAAAACCTGCAGTTTTAACCCACAAACATAGGCCAAAACCTTTGTGTGTGGCTGTGATGAAAGGTTAACAAGACACGTTGGGGACTTAGGCTGGGCAACGTTTGAGAGGGTCAATTGGCAACTCATGTTGCAGCTTAGTGCCTTGCAAAAGCTGTCTAGAAATCTGAGCCACATGGTCCCATCTATTTGACTACAAATAGCCTCCTATTTATTGTATCATTGGTACTTGTGTCCTAGTCTGTGTCCTAAATGTGTCAATTGGCGATGATGAAATTTGAGCCAAATGAGATATTTTTGGTTTTCAACTATTTATTATTGATTAAAAGGCATTTTGGTTAATGCATTTGTCGTGACTTATAAAGTTGTTTTCGAATAGATTACCCAATGACAGGTGAAGAAAAGGACTATTATTGGGTGGTTTTTGTTGGGCATAAGCCGGGTATCTATACAACTTGGGGAGAAGCTCAACTCCAAGTTAATGGATACTCAGGAAGCATGGCGAAAAGGTACAAGACATTCGATGCAGCTGAAGAAGCATTGCTCAAGTTTCACGAGGAGCGATACGCCCTCAAAAAGTTACAGGACAAACATTCCACATCCACAAGTGCTTTGAGAGTTGAACATCAAATCAATGGGTGGAAGACGCTGATGGTTGTTTTTGTCTTAGGTTTCGTAGGTTGTATTTTGTTGGCACTTGTTCTCGATTCCGATTGAGTTTGAACATTCTAAGATTATGTCAAATATCACGTTATGAACGGAATTAAGTTGTAATATTATTTTAAATTGAAGACGTTCCAACATTACATTCCAACATCATGAACAGAGACTTAAAAACACACAACATCCATAGGTAATGCTATTTATTCTTCCGCCATCTTGACCTACTCCTCCGGCTCCTCGGGAGGGGGAATGAAGCAAACACGCCAATCATCAAATAATGGAAATTGAACATCTCTTGCCTCTCTAGCTTGTTTGTTAACCTAAGTCAAAATGAACAAATTAAGAACAATTAATATTTTGACCTTTTAAAAAAATTAATAACAGTTTATTAAAGCTTACTTGGAGGAATGCAGCCCAAACATCATCTTCAGCCACCACCATATTTTGACTTGCATCCCATTCAAACCCGGGATGATCAAGTAAGTTTACAATGATGAAGCAAGTACGGCGCCACTTCTTTATCTTCGCTTCAATATGCCATTCCTCAATGGCTGCGTCAGGAAAATCACTGTCAATGATACGTTTCAAGTAGCTCATGTAACCTGGACGAAAGTGCCCACTACTCGTGGTCCACAATCGGGATTCCACCATTGATTTCAGTACTGAAATCAACAAGATCTCCTCAGCCTGGACCCAATTGTGACGAGGAGGCCGACGACCAGCCATACAACAAAAATTATATCTGAGACTTGTTTTGTAATTTAAATTTTTGAATGAGTTAGACAACAAATTTACTTGGTATTTATAAGCAAAATTTACAAAGCATTCTACCACATATCCACCATTCAATAACATATCCACCATTCACCATTCAACTAACTTTTACTCACCATTCTACCCAAAATCATACTTTCCATTCAAACCTACCCTAATTTGACTTTTCTTTTTCAAATATTTTACTTTCCAAAATAATTGAAAAATAAATACAAACCATTCATTAAAAAAAACGTTTTTTTAATATAATTATATTAGAATATACATTTTAACCAGTCAATAAAAAAACGTTTTTTAATATAAATATATTACAATATACATTTTTTAATTCATTTAGTTTTTTATACTTTCAATTTTCCTAAATTGATAAAATATTTTTATTTTTTAATTATTATACTTATTTTCATACATAATCAAATTTCACACTGCACATGGGCAAAATAGTCATTTTACAGCTTTTTCCATCATCCACCCCTTCTTATCCCTCCCATTTTATACACCATCCAAACACTGTCACATTTTATCCCTCTATTTAATACCCCATCCAAACAACATACTATTTTTTCCCCCCTCCATAAACATCAAATCGATGTGGGCCAACCCATCAAAATTAATACCCCCTACTATTTTATCCCCCCTTCATTTTTTTTACCCCCAATTTTTTACCCGCATCCAAGCGGGCCGTACGGTACTTCACTTTGATGGTGTCGTAGAAAAACCATTGCAAGTTGTAAAAGAAAACTTAGTTAATTATGAGAACACACAAATGCTAGGTAGAAGAAAACTCGATGGGATTGAACCTTACCCCATGACGAGGTTGTGGCATGTAAAGAAAGAATCACATTTTTTATTGGACGGATCCGGGAATATAGTTTAGTGGGGCACCTAACAATCATAATGGCGAAAGTTCATTTTTTGTAGTCAACCATAATAAGATCGTATAAAATTAAGGCATGCATTACTAACTACAAAAGTATATAATGCATACTTTAAGTTAAATTAGGTAAAAATGAGCACAAAATCTCATACAGCATTTTTAAACGAAACGAGAGGAACTGGATATTTGGGGTAAAGGCATGCAAAAGAAGAAAATAAAAGGAATACAATATATAAAAATACCTATATAATAAAAAATATATATTATAGCCATTTGTTAAACGGTTGCTTCTACTGATAGATAGGGAGATCACTAATGGATTTTTGAAACAAACCTTGCTAACTACACATACATCTGTGCACAGATTTTGTTGTGGGGCCCATCATGGGTCCCCACAAATGACCTGAGCCATTCATTAGATGTAAAATATTTTTTTCAAGAGTCCCCGTAAAAAATCAGCTCAATCTAATATCTAAAAGTGCTTGATCCAATCATCTAAATTTTCTTTTAGATTTCCGGGTAATGAAAAGTTAGATGATTAGATCAAGTACCTATAAGTATTGGATTGAGCTGATTTTTTATAGAGACCCTTGAAAAAATATTTTACATTTAATGAACAGCTTGGATCATTTGTGTGAGACTCGTGATAGGCCCCACAATAAAATCTGTGCATAGATGTATGTGTGGACAGATTTATCGTTCTGAAACTCTTCTCCAACTTCATCGAACATCTTCAAAAGTAACTATGCCTGCACATGCACAAGCAAATATTTATAACAGAAAATTGATGTATGATATTGTAATTCGTGTGTCCGTAGTTAATTCAGGATGAAAGGCAGTTGCTAGCAAGTTTCCTTGCTTCACAGTCACGATCGCTTTTTCTTCCGAATCAGTACTTCCTGAAGCATAGCAACAGTTAGTTGTGTTGCGAGCTGATGCTATATACGATGCACAAGAAAGTGTCCGTACGTTTCGAAAAGTCACAAACATTCAACACTGTCTTTTTCAGTCGTCGTTTAATTTCAGGTAGTCAATGCTTGAATGTGAGCGCAGTTTGCCTCCTTCATGTCCCTATTTCATACTTAACATGTGTAATCTTCGAAATATTGATCCGTATCTCATGCTTAATCGGAGGGTTGTGCCAAGGAGTCTTGTTGAAATTTTGTACAGTTATAAAATTGCCAAATTTAAAAGATACAATAATAAGTTTTATTTGAGAGATGCATGTGTTTTTACCAAGAGGTGTGCCTTCTAGTTTTAAATGAAAATGCATTTATTAGAGAGGCATCTCAAATATCTAAAAGGTGGGACCTTTTTACTTTAGAATGAAAAGGCATATTATTTTGAATTCAAGGGACGACATTACTCTATTTGAAATGGAGAAATGTATTTGAGTTCTATAAATCCGAAAATTCGTTGGCCCAGGGCTTGTGCTTGAGTTTTGTGGTCTTTCTGAGAATATGGTTGGAAATTGATTTGGGTTCTGTGGCAGAAACCCCGAAATAACAAACTTGGGCTGTGGTCGGGCTTTAGACTTCTTAGGTTTAAAATTTATTACGGCAATTGGGCTTGCACTTAGGTTAAGCCCAAAACTATTTTGGTAGCCCAATAGTGAGTCAAGCCCTTGTATAATTATCTTCAGATGGATTAGCATTTTGAGCTGGGATGCTTCCCGTTGCACCAACAAATTTCAGGCAATGTTTGGACTTGGGAAAAGAAATGAAAAAGAAGGAAAATAATTAAGAGGAAAATGGAAGGGAAGGTTAAAGAGAAATTAGGGTAAAATTCGTAGTTGTGATTTTCCCTTTTCTTTCTTTAAAAACCAAACAAGGGAAGAGAATTTTCTCTTCTTTTCCACGATCTTTCTACAAGTTCCAAACACACCCGTAATTTCAAAGTGGATTGAGCCTCCCCCTATACTCCTTCAATGTGTGTTTTTTGTTCCCTGATTATTGCCTATAAAAGGGAGCTTCTTCTTCCATTTCTAGATGAGGATTGATACGGTACATGAAATTGTTCCATGAAAGAGAACATGAAAGGAAAATCAACGGTTTAGATTCACAGTTTCATGTTTACTGTGAATTTGAATCATTGATTTTCCTTTCATGTTCCTTTTCATGAAACAATTTCATGTATCCTAACATTTTCCTTTCTAGTTACACCCAAAAAAAAAAAAAGTGTCAGTACTAACGTACTCTTCCCTCTTCACTTTCACGTTCTTCTTCATCTTCTAGTTATAGAGTTTTGTTTTTAAGTGAAAGCAACAAACATAGTTCGGTTAGCCGAAAAATTTTAGTACTGTGCCATTAGAATTATTTAACCATTGTATTCTGGGAGACGGACGCCGACGATAACCTCTACCACCCCAGTGAGGTGGCCAATCTATTTTAAGAGTGACACACGGGACTCAGTTTGAATTTCCCAATTCTGTTTAATCAAGTTTACAATTATAGTTTTCCCTGTAACTGTTTCCTTTTGTTTTTGTTTCTAACAACATTATTGTTGGTGTCTGCATATACAAGTACTTTGTTGAAAACATGTGTGAAAGAATTGAATCCCACATCAGACAAATTGTAAAATAATTTGTCCTTATAATGCTTAGCCTTTTAAGTGGATATGGGTCATTCAATATTTATTGGGTTTAGGTGATGTGGTCTGGACTTCGTGGATACTCCCCAACAGATTGGGCTTAGGCGAATATGCGAAGACCTTAGACAGATCAGACTCCCAGCATGCTTATGTATGCATCTATAGGTGTGGGTTATTTCAAAAAGAAACTTTTCTATTGGTTAGAGCCGACTCATATATTTTGAAGGCACGAAGTGAATTTCCTATATTGAGCCTCTTACATATTCATAAATTTTTTAAAAAATGATAAAAGTACAAAAATAACAACAACAAAAAAAATCAAACTAAAAGAATACAATTATGACAATATGTAAAAAGATATTATTGCAAGAATTTTTGAAGAAAATAAGATACAATTGTGTTTTTATTTAGAAACATTCTAATCTTAATACGTAAATTACATTACAGTGGGACCTCAGCCGGAAGCGGCCGCTTCCCCAGCTTACCCCATGAGCTGGCCTTGGCTAGATTCACCAAGCTCTGAATTTTCTAAGGCCCCATCCCCGAAAGGGAAATATGTACTTATTTTTTAAAAAGGTAATTTCAAGCTCAAAAATTATGTGCTTACGCAAATAATTTTTCTATCAATATGAATTTTATTTTATAGATCTAGTTAAAATATTTTATACGGTGAAAAAAAATTGAAAAATTATTTTTCATTTATATTATTTTTGAGTTTAAAAATGTAAAATAAGTATTTATTTTTTTAGAATGTATTCTGGAACGTAGTCTAATTCCTAGCGGTGGCACAGGCACTCTTTTGGTTTTGGTGTCTTGTGCAACGTCATGCGATGGGGCTTTGGTATCTCTCTCATTTGGCTACATTCTACGCTAACCAATCCTACTGCCTCTCTTCTAGCTAGCCGTTGCATATATATTTAGTTTCACATAGACATTTTTTAAGGAAATTGAATTCTGCACTTATTTTTTTGATATCTACATTCCTTTTTTTTGACAGTAATTCTACAAACTAATTTTGTATCTTGTCAATTTTTTTGATCCGTGTATCTTATCATTGTTGATTTGTCAAATATATGTAACATATTAGTCCAGTTCAAGTCAGGACGTCCGGATTTTGTGTTAGGTCTGGACCACTACTCAACCGTTGGACTGTGTTTTCAATGGTTCTGATCTGCGGAAGATTTAAAGCATTTATGACCGGTCATAAATCTTCCACAAATTCGGATCATGAAAAACACAATTCAACAACATAGAACAAAAATCCAGACCTAACAAAAAAATTGGGGGTCCTGAATTGATTCTCAATGTGTAACATATATATGTGCGTGGTGCACAAGTGCTTATCACCTTTGATCCGAATGTTCGTCCACACGTAAATGTTTGTAAGGGTGGGTACTTTTTTCCTTGGCATTTGGAATCTTTTAATCTGGTGCGGAACCTAGCAAAGACACAATAATGGCTTTTTGGATCTGGTGGGTACTTTTGGCTTTTCTGACCGGTGGGTAAGACTTGAGGGAAAACTTTG
>BPLS01025682.1:0-32889 GCA_019656275.1 Rhododendron kiyosumense
CTGCAAAATTCAAGATTGAAAAGCTTGTAGACTGCTCCATGTTTTGATAACCATGCCTCAAGATAGCACAGAGTGACCCTTGATATGGTAGTAGTGGGTGAGAACACTATAGGGCATAAAATTAAAACATTACAAATGATTGTCAATCCAAATAACAAGATATTGCAACTTAAACTATATCAAGCAAAAAAGGTTCGCAGGGATACAGAAATATGCATGCAACAAAATAATAGAAAAAGGATAAAACTGTCGCAGAACGATCGGAGGTTGACATACCCAACCACGTTGAAAATGCAACATAAGCCAATCTTTGTAGATGAACTGGTACATCATTTGCGATATCATTATGGATGATTGGGAGAAAAGGTGGCCAATTTTTCTCCTCAAGAACAATACCACCAGCTGCAAAGCAAGAGAAAATAATCCAAGTTACAAACTTCTCGGCAGAATAACAGGACATTTAGATGCCTATGGTCAGAAACATGGTGGTTAGAATCGTGAGATTCACGATTCGTATCGTACGATCAGATACGATTCAGTGGGTAATCGATACGAATAGGCTACTTGAATCGGAAATAGCTGTGAATCGTAAGTGAATCGGTGATCCGAATCGGTGAATTGGTGAATCGTTCGATTCACTTAAAATTTCATGAATTCATTTTTGACTCTTTTTTGCTTTTTGGTTGTTGGAAATGGTTCAGACTATTTTTTTTAGGGTCTTTAGTTATAAGCCAAATGTTTCTCCTCATGGAGTATTATAGGTAGAAGGATTTGGCAGAAATATGTAAAATTGTCCCTCCTAAAAAGATTATTCCGGAATAAATGGGCAATAGAAATAAGAAAGGGAGATTTATTACAAGAGTGATAGAAAATAACAAAGAAAAATGGAATGCAACCACCCTATATACGTTCTAAAGGTTTGTTTTGTAATTTTAACTCTTTTTCGCAAAAAGGACCATAAGTAGGATTCATGAATCTTCATCTCTTAGAAGTTGCAATAGAAGTAGCTTACCTATTAATCCACATTATTATCATATGAATCTTCATGGTCTTAAACTTTCATTTGTAGTATACATTTTCGTTACCCTAAACAATAAACATCTTTCCATGCATTATAGAAATCATGACCGAATCGGAGCGGTTCACGATTCAATTCGATTCATAATTTGGAAAAGGACCATTTCGATTCTCCATTCTGATAACCTTGGTCAGAAACATGAGCAACATATTAGCAAATGCATTAAACTGAAATGCCTGAACAGTTATTAGCAAATCATAATGCTATTTCTCATTGCCTAGAACATGCCACCATAACTTTTTTGGTAGCTTCTTGCTTTTTAGAGAAAAAAGAAATTAAGAAAGAAACCTAGGGGACACTTAGATTCTATTTCTCGGGGATGTGTGAATGATACAAGTATTCAGCCTAAACATAAGAACAACAAAATGTAGAAAGAAAGAGTGGGAAAAATTAAAAAGCACCTCGAGCTAGAGCATCTTCTCTCCGTTTTACGTCCTGCATAGCTCAAAAAATCTATGGTAAGAGTTGTATGATAAAGAAGGCATGCAACTAATATACAAATCTAACTTATCAAATAAGAATGAAGAACACTTAATTTTTGTAGATTTGATATGTAATTCTGAATCTAACACTCATGAGACCATAATATTGTTGGGATTTATCCCATATCAGTTAATTATCTCCTCCAAAACTAGTATATGAGTCTGGGCAGCCTCTCCACTCTTTACCAATTGGTTTGGAGTTGGATGCTTTAACATGGTATCAGAGCAGGTTCACCATCCACCTTAGATATACAAAACCCTAACCACCATCCTCTACCGCCATCATTATCTCACCATGTTACCCTAATCCTGGCCTCTATCTTAATCCTAATCTCTTCCACCCATCGAAATCCCAAACTGAAATCTATAGCCATTAACCAATGTTCACCGATTACTGTTCACTGTCGGCACTGTTCACATATTACTAATCGTCATTACTGTTCATCGCTGTTTAGTACTGTTCCATCACTCATGGCTCGTCAAATCTGCTCTCTGGTTTTACTTTTGGTTGCCGAAGGTATATTCGTATTGGTATTATTAGTAGTTGTTTGATGCTTATTTTTAGTTGGTGGAATATTGGTGGTTGATCCGTTGGTTGCCTCTCATTGCACAGTGACATATTTGCAATGAAATCTGATTTTGCTTTCGCTGTCTCTGGTGAGTGTGGTTCTTCATTCAGCTATGGTCATGGTCGTAGTCGTGATTCTGGGTATCGTGGTCGGGTTTTTGGCCATGCTTTTGGTGAGCGTGATAACATATATTATTTTGTCGTCTATTTCGTTGATGTTGGTAGTTGGTTGATGGTAGTTAAAGTTGGTTGATGTTGGTTGTTGAAGTTGTTCGTTGGTTGTTGTTGGTCGTTGAAGTTATTCATTGGTCGTTCAAGTCGTTCGTTGGTTGTTGGTTGTCGTTGAAGTTGTTCGTTGGTCGTTGAATTCGTTCGTTGATTCGTTGGTCGCTGAAATTATTTCGTTGAAGTCGTTGAAGTTGGTTAGTCGTTGAAGTCTGTTAGTCGTTGAAGTCGTTTCGTTCGTTGGTCGTTGCTATTGAAAGTTGTTCCATTGTTTTAATAAGTTGGTTATTTTTTGTAATTGCTGTTAGTAGTTGAGGTAATTGTTTCGCTGGTTGCTATGTAACAAGCTGGAGAGTCTCCAGCTTCCGGGGGAGTGTTAGAATATAGTATTAGTAGTAGTCCCACGTTGCTTAGTTTATTTCTTCAATATGTGAGTCATCTATATAAATAAGATTGTTATGTGTTAGGGTTATTTAACACCCTATACACTTTAACATGGTATCAGAGCTAGATTTTCAGAGGCTTTTCCCCTTTGTTTGTGCCATAGTTGCACTTTATTTCATTGTGATCCTTGTGTTATGGATCCTCTGTTTACCTCTCCACGTGCGAGTCAGGAGTCGCACGTGCGGAGGAGTGTTGGGATTTATCCTACATCACTTAATTATCTCCTCCAAAACTAGTATATGAGCCTGGGCAGCCTCTCCACTCTTTGCCAATTGGTTTGGAGTTAGATGCTTTAACATTTCCCTGTAGTTATTAGCTCCAGCACCTTAATTCCCTCTCAGGCACCCAAACTTTGTGAAAGGAGAAAAACAACAATCCATTTGGAGCAAAAGTGTGGAAGATGGCAAATAGGCAAGTCTGTATTCCCTTTAGCTTTAAGTGATCGTGCATTCATAAAGCCATGATTTCCATTGGGAGTACCTGTTCCCTCCTGGTAAGTTCAATCTCCTTAGCTCGAAGCTCCCTCTCTTTCTTTTTCAAATCCTGTGTATCAAAAGCAATTAAATCAGAAAATTGATAGAATGCGAGTGGAGAAATACAAACTCATAGCATACACCTTTTGTCTCTACCAACTTCGGAAGTTGCACATACCGTAGTTGTGTCAAGAGGAATATCAATTGGGGCATCCCGGTCATAGTTGAAACCTGCAGGTTCAGGAGGAAGTGGGGAAAGCCTCGAGGTTGGATTCTAGAAATCGGAGCAAGAGAATAAAAAAATGTGAGATACCAACAGGAGAGGGACGTGGAAATTTAAAGAAACCAAACCAGTCGACGTGAACAAACATGCATTATGGTGGATTTAAATGGTGTGATAAAAAAATCAAGCAGCATAAAACACAAACGAAATAGCACAGAAAAATTGTGTAATGAAATTAATGAAAAATAAAAAACTACAACCACAGTCAATAAAACAGGAATAGCTGCTGGACTAATCAAAATATGTAACCACTCAGAGTAATATGCCGCTTACAGCAACAACTCAAAGACACACATACATGCCTGATTGGAAACAAACAGAGAAACACTAGTGTTTGGATATCCGTGAGTTGGGTTTCAGACTAACCTCCTAACTGAACAGACAGGATACTAACCAATGAAGCAGTAACAGCCAATACATATATGCACTTTCCTTGCAACTTTCGAGGAAAGGCCTTTCTGCCAATACCATGATCGGGTGACCAAGACGGGTCACAGACTCGCGAGTGACAAGAACATAGAACAAATTAATTGCTCACAAATAAATAATGTCAAAGTGATCAAAGGAAAATGATTTTGCTTCCTGAACTGAAGTTTCATAAGAGCAACAGCAGGAACTAAAATTTAAAATGAAGCATCCACAATTGTAAGCATATTTAACCTATATAACTACTTGAGGTTCATCCAGTCACTGGGGTAAAACTGAATGATACATTTAAAGACATGATTTGCTGATGCATCATGCATATCATTAACCAACAGCATCAAAAGATTCTGCAATGACGAGTTTGTGGCCCAACTCCTATCATTTAAAGACATGATTTGCTGATGCATCATGCATGTCATTAACTAACAGCATCAAAATATTCTGTGATGACGAGTTGGTGGCCCAACTCCTACCAACTATGAAGCACCGACACCTCTAGAGGTCGACATATTGCAGTGTCGGACACGGGGACATGTGTCCCATAATTTAATTTAAATTTTTGAGAGGGACACGGGGGGACACCGATGGGGACAAGCAAGGGTCAGTGTAATTTTTAAAAAATGGGGGTCAAAGTGTAATTTTTTAAAATTTAGGGGGGGGGGGGGGGGGGGTTCAAATTGTAATTTTTCAATTGGGTTGTATTGAACTTATGGATGTCTTGTTTTTTTTGAATGGTATTGGAACTAGGAATTTTTCATTTTGTCCACATTTTGCCATTTAAACTTGGGAAAAAATTGAAAAACAAATATAAATAAATATACACGTGGCATGTCCCCCGTCATGTCCGTGTCCCCATTTTTTTAGAATTTCCGTGTCCGTGCCCGTGCATCATATGCTACCAAGTTCAGGTTGTCAGCTCTGTGCTCTTCATTGTCACCTTTAGTAATACAACAATTGCTCCCATGAACTGTTGTCGGAATCCAAAAAATAATGTTAGGGGAGACTGGTTTAGGTAAATATCTCATGCATTCCCCGACGGCTGCATCTTCCTCAGATGCATAGCGGGCATTGCGATTGAATATTCCCACAGCTGACTAGTTGCACAGAAAAAATGCCCAAATAGTTTAAAGGATCTTCTACACATAGTAGAACTTCTACCTAAGTCCCCCAGATGTTCAACATCGCAGACTTCTCCATAATAGAAGAAAAACTAACTTCTAAAAGGACATAAAAATAGAAAGGATTCCAGTCGTGCTAGTCTGAAAAGGGAAAACACAAAAATCAAGTTCCTACCAGAGAAGCCAACAAGTAAGTACCATTTGATATCCATTCCATCAAAGTTAATATAATAGTATAAAATAAGTTTCCAAGAGGATTTTACGTAGAAAAAGAAGCTTAAACTTACAAATGCACCTCCACCATAGTTGGACTGCCCCGATGCTTTCCCCCTAGCTACTTGGTCCTGGCATTAAAATCATATTAACAAGGGAAGTCAAACAAACATATCAATTAGTAGTAAAATAACATGAAAGCAAATCCCAATGAAGGTTTTTTTTTTTTCATTTGGACAAGTAAGATTTCTACAAAGGAAAGTTCCAAGCTACCACCCACCCACCCCGTCATAAAGGATGGGAAAAAATATATCATTCAAACAACCGTTGAAAAAGGAACAAATAAAAAAAAAGTGCAATAAATATAAATGAATCATGTCATCTAGTACAAACTTAACACCAAAATCAAATTGTTTCAAATTAGGGACCTTTCCTATGGCACAGAATTTTAATTTCAGCCCAAAAAAAAAAAAAAAAGAACCCAACAAAACCATCTCCACTCCTCTACTCGTTTTTTTAGTCAAATCAAGGGTGATACTCAAACTTTGCAAGTAATTTTGTTGCTTTCAATTTACCACTTCGCCAAGTTAGTTGCTAATATTTCTGCTTAAACCAGAGTTTCAACACTGAAATGCCTCAGACACAAATTTTGACCCGGACTTTATAAAAGTTTGAGTAAGGGCTGGAGATGGCCTTAAACAATTCTAAAATCCTCTCTTAACACATCACTGGAAGATCAAAAACGGAGTTGACTGTAGAATTGTCAAAATCAAACAACCATCGAATGCATCGAGCAACCTAGTCAACTACAGCCAGCAACAGTTATACAATCTGAAAAAGCAACCGATTCTACTACATATTGCACGAAACGAGCAAGACCTACAACTTTTAACAAGATATCAATGGTCAGACTACCAAACAACCAAGTTAACAATTAATTCACCACAAAGTATACGCCAATCACGCAGCCAAACAGATTAACCAAGAATTAACTGAACGAAAAACCCTAAGATTGTTTTTACTTCAATTGTGCCCTCATGAACCACCAAACTCATTGATTCATCCGTATTCGTATACGTGCGGATATCTGAGAGCTATTACAAGCAAACAATAATATAGCTAATAATTCACTTCGAAAACTACGCCTATCATGCAGTCAAACTAATTATCAAAGCCTTAACTGATCAAAAATACTAGTACTTGACAAATTCTCGTGATAGCAAGTGTTGACTTGGAATTGCGCACTCATAAACCACGAAACTTACGAATTCCTCACATTCATATATTATATATATTTGTGTGTGTGTAAGTGTGGAGAGAGAGAGAGAGAGAGAGAGAGAGAGATTACAGCAAAGGGGTTTTCTTCCTCTTCAGCGAAGGGGTTGTGATCGAAACGGCCGGCCATGGGCGACGACTTTCAGAGCAGAAACAATTTGAGAGAGAGAGAGAGCAAAAAGTTTTATGTGATGAAATGCAGGGGGAGTTGAGGAAAAGCTTAGAGGAGAAAGAATTGAAAACTGGGGTTTGAGAATTTTAATAAAAGGAGAGAGAGAGGTGAGGAATTCTAGAGAGAGAAAGCTGAGGAAATGGGTTTGGTCATGACGACTTGTGTGGTGTTAGAAAATGGGAGAAAAACAAGAAACTGGAGAAATGTACAGAGGAGGAAAACGGCAGGGGAAGGTTCTTTTGTGAGAGGGGAAAGGACAAGCATGATAAATTTGAATTTGGAAAAGTCCAAAAAAAAAAAAAAATTAAGAAAAAAGATATTACTGGGTTGAGGAAAAATGGAAAAAAGTAATAGGAGTTTCCAAATTAATTGAAGAAATATAATTGGATGCTATGAGACACGAAAATTTTCCAGTTTCACCCCCGAAAAAAAAAAAAAGAAAAGAAAAAGAACTCCCCCGATAAGTTTTGTTTAGGCAAAAAATAGGTTATGGAAACAGGACGTTTTTAATAATTAACTCGAACAAAATCCCTGACGAGAGTGAAACATCAATTATTAACCTTAACAAGTTTGACTTTGAAGAAACTATAAAATTGGATACTGTAATATTTTCCAGTTTCACCTGGAACAAAACCATCCCTAATAACTTTTGTTCAAGCAAAAATAGGTTCCGAAAACAGGACGTTTTCGATAATTAACTCGAATAAAATCTCCGAGATTAACTTGAATAAAATCTCTGAGAGAGAAGATCGATTATTGAAAGACCTTAACAACTTTGACTTCGATATACAAATATGCAAAAGTTCACCCAATGGCATTGTTCCTATTTTATCACATTAAGGTTACGTGAAACGTTGTAAGAGGCGATTTGATCTTCGTAATGATCTTCGCGAGATTTGTTTTGAGTGGGCATACATACGGTGTAACAAGGGAGAACTTGTTTATGCGGGGTCTCACGAAGTGCTGACCTCCTACCCTACGCTCTACTAATGTATAGTAGTACTTCATGTGGTCAAATTTGGCCGAGTTTTGCCACAGAGCTAAACGGGCTTATTTTCTTTTACAAAATACAAGAAAAAATTAATAAACGTGTTTAGCCTGTAAGAAAAGTCTGCCTAATGAGCTAACCCTAACTAGGTTTTTTGTTTTTCTAATCATCCGAACAGTTGGGTAAGAAATATGAGGAAAAAACATAACGCAACATGTAGCACAAGTCTCATGCCATCATCACTTGGGAATGAGACGACCATCACTCGTTGTCTCATCCCCGAGGACGGCATACTAATCAGTCTAATCTAGAGCATGAGGTTGGCAAAGTGGATTAATTACTTTGTTTCGCTTAGGCGTAATATTCGACTCTGATAGAGTCTTGAGACAGTTCCAAATCTTTGGAATATATTCAATATGTGGTGTTCATATTTGTTGCATATTGCGTTGACTTTTTTTATTTTCTAAGAAAAATATCAGGTGATGTAGGAAGGCGTGTTGAAAAAGAAGAAACGAACAACAAAAACAGTCACGAATAAGTTTGAACTAGAGGTACTCCCTCTACGAACACACAAAAATGAGAAAACTCTCCATTTTTATTAATCAAATAACAACCACCTTGCCCTATGGCTTACAATTTAATTATAACAACCTAAAAATACTAAATAGAAAAACTAAATCTATGTCTTTAGAGATCAAGAAAACAATAGAAAGGAAAATATAATCAACTTAATTTTTTTTAAAAAAACCAATATTCTAGACAATTTATACTAAAACGGAAAGATTTTTAATAAAATACTAATTTTTAAAATAATAAACTAAATACCTTATATTTTTAAAATAATTAAAATATCGGCCTGCATTACGAGGCCTGCAGAGCTCACGAAGTCAATTGATACCGAGGCCGTCATTTTATTTAACTTCTTGTAATTCATTAAATTATTTAATCATCATTTGACCACAAATCATTAACAATTGTTTCGCTCTGTAAATCAACTGGGATTTAACTCAATTTAGCCATCCTTGTAAACTTCCATAGGGGAGGTTAGGGGGTCAATTTTAAGAGCAATTTTGTTCATCCTCATTTTGTTCACATGTCCTAATTTGTTAATCGAAACCGTTCAATTTTTTCTGATTCATTTGTTTGAATATCATGATAAAATTTAGTTCAATCGAATATCTGTAAGTGCTTCATCCAGGAGTTTGTTTATTTTCGTTCAAATTCTTGACTGAAAAATTAGATTTTTTTTTTTTTTTTTTTGAAAATGTCAATTCATTCAAGACCGAAGGCGAAGATTACATCGCAAAATACAGAAGTGCACTAAACTACCTAATCCGGGACCCTAGGACACCCTGCAAAAGCAAATCAACACGAGGTGCCGATATGAGAATCCCGTCCGGGACAAAGCAGAGAGATCTCAAACGAAATCCCAGTACAAACCATTACACAATAAAACAGATGTAATCGAAACAACGAACAAAATACAAGTGTAAAGGAAAAACTGCTCCCATGGACAAACCACAACGACCGGAGCGACCGGAGAAAACCCCGACAGGCCCAAGGCCGAGACCAGATCTACCTTCACCCTTGATCTGCCGTTGACGGCCCAGAGGAAAGAGAAACGCGGGCGAGACTAATTGGAGCTGGTACGAAGATCCCCCAACAGACGACCCACTGAAGCCGCTGCCGGAAAACCACCTAACACCACCGCAACAGCCACCGACCACAGCCACCCTCAAATCTAACCAAACCGAAACCTAAAAGCTTATTCTACCCACCACCCCACCGCCGGACCTGGGGAAACCCAGACCAGCACAACCCGAATCTAGGAGGACCTAGATCGGAAGACCACCGGACTGACAGCCGGAAATAAAAAACGGAAAACAAAAGGAAACCCCACCCCCAACCGCACACCTTATTACCTCAACGTCGGCCCCGAGCAAAACAGATCTGGAACCGCCGAGTGGGACATCGGACTGTGGAGCACCACCGGTCGCCGGACAGAGCCGCCACAAGGGGGAACCACGCCGGCCCAACACCACAAGCGCCCCAAACTGGGAGCACGGGAAGCCAAACGCTTGGCGACGACGAGGCGAGGAGGGGGAGGGAGGAAGAACGGAAGGGGGAGGAGGGAGAGAGAGGCGGAGGCCTCCTCCCCCAAGCGGCGGCTGCTGGGGTTTTTCCTAGAGAGAGAGAAAGCAGAGAGTTGAATGTTTGTGTAGTCTCCAAACAAATGAATCCAAATAAAATAAGCAGTTCCAATTATTCTAGTACGATACAGAATGAGCATACCCTTATTACCCTCGTGAGGGTGAACAAAATTGCTCTTGTCAAGCTTTGCCAGCAACAAAGATTGAATATTTGTTCCTTAATGGGCTGATTAGTTGGACCTAGTCTAATTGTGCGCATATGTGCCGGTTCATGTTATTCAAATATTTGTACCGACCGGTTGTAATAAAAAAATTGTTATGCTCTGTATGGTATTCTTCTGGTTGAACTCTACTGTATGACAGAATTATTATACAAAATTCTCAAACGTACATCGATAAACCAATTTTACTAGTAATAACCATCAAAAGTGTAAGGTCCAAATTTTGGCAAATCTCATGACAAAAAACCCCTTTTGATTTGTAGTCCGTCAATTGAATTGTAATTTATTATGTTTCCTTTTTAGAGCATTTGTTATAGGAAGTATATATATTGTGTAATTGAGAAGTAGAGATTATCAAGGCAATTAGAGTGTAATGAAATCAATGTTTCAAAAGGATTTCGTGCAATCAACAGCTTGATAAGGAAATAGAATCAAGAAATCATGGATTTTCATGGAAGGAAACGTTGTCCAGAAATGGTGCTCGATCAACTCAAGTAAAGGCATTAGATGGTGTTTGAGCAACCTGCCTTCTTTCTTACAAGTCTTTTTACATATTAGGAAATGGAATCAAGAAATCATGGATTTTCATGGAAGGAAACATTGTCCAGAAATAGTGCTCGAACAACTCAAGTAAAGGCATTAGACGGTGCTCGAGCAACTTGCCCTCTTTCCTGCAGTCTGTTTATATGCAACTTGTTAGCATTTTCTTGGTACCAAATATATGAGAGCTGATTCCCTCTGCCTTCAACACTGAGACAATACCGAAAGGAGAGGAGATTATCTCTTGGAGTAACACATGATTTCGTGATCATCAATCTTTCTGAAAAACTCCAAGAGTTCTTTTCACCATTATTTCAACTACTTGAAATATTCTTCCGGTGGATTCTAGAAGTATATTGAAGGACTTGTGGATTCAAGGTGTGCGGCAATCAACCACTTGGTGCAGTGTAGATGGATTCGACAACTCGATCTTCAGTTAGTCGGTAAGGATTCATGGTTGTTTTAGTTGAGATCATTTTGTAACTGCGCAATGATTATTTTTAGTGGTTTGATTTTCTCCTGTGGTTTTTACCCCTTTTAAGAGATTTTCCCTATATATCCTTGTGTTAATTGTTTATTATTTTTCAATCCTATTATTCTGCTTCTTTTTGTTAAGTATTTAGATAGCGAAAAAGAAATTTTCAGAAAGGAAATGGTTTATGAACTCGATTCGGTGTGCTTCCTGATGTTCGAAAACCTAAACCCTCAACTGAACTGCTTCTGATGGTTACATCTTGCTCAATCAGGACCCTAGCTTCATTGCGACCCTAGCTTCACAAAACCAAGACCAAATCAATCTCAGAACGGTTCGGCTAGAGGCTTGAACCACGTTTTCACAGATGTTGAACCCCCAACTTAAGCCCTAACAACAGATGGGTAATTCTCAGCCCAATACCCCCAATTTTTAATCCTCGTGAGTCAAAATTGTGGCTAGAAGTGCATTGAGAGGGCTGAGGATTCTAGGGCAGAAAAGCGCCTATCGAGTAAAAGGAGGAAAAAAAAACTGGAAGTAGAAACAAGGAAAAGCTGAAAACAATGAAACTATGAGATTCACTTTGAGAGACAAAATTGCTAGGTATTGCAGTGACAGAGAGCCTAAAACAGTTGAAATGATATATCAAATAAATACACTCAAATGTGCAGTCTCTGGTAAAACCGTTGGTTGCTCCTCCGCTTTCTTCTACTAAATGGATCAACCCAGTTCTTGTCCTCCTTCACAGCTTGTTCCCAGCGCTTTCTAAATAGTCGAAGCTCAGATGTCGACTGCCTCCTTATCTGCTCAACCCAATTTCAACATTAACACCAATAAGTTTCATTACAAAGTTCCGACGATGTACAATTTTAAAAGGCTAGACCTTGTTCATTTTAGGATTTGGATTTTGGACTCTATCTTTGCGCGCGATCCCCAATAAATTCTCTCTCTCTCCCTACTCATTACCCAAAATCCCCAAAACGAACAGGCCAGATTCGTATCTTCTCCCTCCACCTACCTTTCAGAACCAACGTCATGTACAGATCATTGATTTATATAGGGGATAAGAAAACTATAGGCAAAAGATGAGATAAAATTATTCAAATTGATTTCCTATCATATTCCCCTCTCTTGATGAGCCACGGGTAAAACTAAGAAACCACAGGTATTATAGGCGGGTCAACTACTCCATAAGTTCACAAATTTCATTCCAGACAGGCATTTTAGTTCTTGATGATATTAGTCAACAGCGCTGAGACTTAAAATGAAAAGAGTATAATAAAAGTTCCCGTTGTCTCACCTCAGTTCTCACATCAACCGTTTGTTTCTGAAAATCAGGAGGGAAAACCGAGTCAGGAAATTCCATTTGTTTAAGATGTTAAAATATCTTAATGGATGACATACATGAGAAAATAACCTTATTTTATAAATTAAAAAAAAAAATGAAGGAACAGGCAAACAACTCTGGTTTAAATAAAAGCATACCTTCACTGATTCTTCAGGATTTGAAGCCTACACAAACATAGAGAAGACATTAATAGGTGTGGAAGGAGACACGAGAGGTAGACATGACAACAATGACCAGAACAATAAAACTAGAGAGTTCCACTAGTTTCCTGGTGCTCCTAGATTTGTAAAACATGAATAGATGAGAATGAGGGTAGAGATGCAAAAAAATAATTTAATCCATTTTTGTTTCACTCATCCCTTTTCTGTAACACAAATTCTCATTTAGTCAAAAGTATTTGAACCTCTTTCCACAAGAAGATCAAAGATCCAGACAAGCCTATGTGGTGCTGTTTGGATTCTTTGGAAGTTGGAATCAAGAAGATAGCTTTAACTCAGGTTCTGTTTGTTTCGATATAAAACATTTTACAACCAAAAATATTTTCATGCAAAACAATTTTGAACTTATATTTTTGGGTGTTTGGTACATCCTTAAAAAAAATTCCTACTTGAAGTTTTCATAAGAGATGGTTTCGCTGGAAACTTGGGTAGTGATTGTTTGGGAAGAATAAAATGGGAGTGAAAGTAGAGTGTTTTGATTTGAGAGAGAGAGAGAGAGTCACGTGTAGGAAGTACTGATCGGGGCTGTTTAATATATTTATATGCGCGCGCGCGCGTGTGTGAGAGAGAGAGAGAGATGTCGTTGGGGGTATTTGGTACATTTAGAGGCATCCGGAGGGAGTGAAAGCTTCAATTCATGCCCAGTATTGTTGATTTGCAATGGTGGAATATGAATAAGAGACCAGAGCTGTAAAAGGACTTAACAGCGATGAGAGCTGTAAATCCATTAGGTGCAAAATTTTATTCCTGTAAAAGGTTTTCCCCAGTTTGTGTGCTACCAAACACCAAGTATTAGGAAAATATTCTTGGGGAAGATATTTTCACCCCAAACAAACAGAGCCTTAAAAAACAAGGCTGAGAATAGACAACATATAGTGGTGCTTAGGTGATGTGACTTCGGACTAGAATTTTAGAAGTGGGCGACCAAGAGATCAACATTTAGAAACAGAAAAGTCAACTGACCTTACTCATTAATTAAAGTAATTATTAAAGAATGGACTCAAGAAGCTACATATTAGCAGTTAAATAAGTGAAAAGTCAGTCACTTAATGGAGCATTGTTCACTGCTAAAATGAAAATGAAGACAAAGGAACAGCTTGAGCAAATAACCTTTCTTGCAGATACTCCACCCAAAGTTTGTATTCCTTGATGAACAATGTATTCACTATCAACTACTCCCACCTTCTTTGTTCGGTCCCCCTGTAAAAGACAAATTCTATCAATTACACCCAGACTACATGCTAATGCAAGTACAACATTTCAGTGGAAAAAATAAGAGAAGCAAAGGAAAAATCCAAAATGAAAAAGGAATTGCACAGCAAATGGTTTTGTTCTACTGTTTGTAGCTTAATAAAAAAAGGTGAAATGGAACTTCCATACAAGAACTTAGAACCAAACCGCTAGTACCAGATATACATTATCACATGAAAATTTAAGTAAATCTGACCTGTGCACAATACCCGAGTTTCATATCCATTCCCCATCCATGAACAAGATCATTCTGCCAAAAAAGTAGCAGCAGTATGTAAGTTAGAGTTGGGCTTGAACCCAACACACTGGTAATGCACGTATACATTACTTTCAAATACACACGAGGGAGCAGAAATACCTTTTGAGAACCTGATGGAGAACAGAAACTAATTTCGACATTCTTACCAAAGACACTCCGAAGTGCTAAACTATGTTTGCAGTGTGCAGGTTGCACTCAACACAAATTATCTCCTTCCCATATACCCACCACCATTTGTAAGCGAATATTTATGAAAGTTTTAAAAAAGTTTGTAGCCATCACTTTATGGTCCTCAATGACAAGGCATCCATCCATGGTTCTAAAAGTCACTAGGCGCTAGTCAGGCGGCGGAGGGGTGTCTAGTGCCTAGGTTGATTAGTCAGCGCCTAGAGATTAATCATTTTCTTTTCCCAGATATTTCCCCATCCCCAAAGTACAAGTAGGACAAATAACATCCAAAATGAAAACATCAAATATTCATCCATCTATCCACATCCATCAAAACCAAATGTTTTAATGTTTAGTTTTACACCCAGAAACTATTTTTTAGTCCTCGACTCTTCATCATCGAACATTTCATAAAAGTGAACTTGTTGTGCCGCTGCCTTCATTTTAGTCTCAATTTTTACTTTACCAGAGGTTTGTGTTGCTGCGTTTTAGGGATGTTGACTGTCAAGATAACTCACATGTCATTAAATATAATTTTCTTCAGTAAAATAACACTTGACACCCTGTTCTTTAAACTATCACATACTTAAACCCCTAATTCAAAAAAATTAGGAAGTATACCCGCCGACTCGTCCCGCCTAGAGGACTAACCCCACCTAGTAGCCGACTAATCGTCCTGCCACATCCTGTAGCACCTAGGACCCAATTCAAGGCGTTCTGATAGGGAAAATATATCTAAACTCACCTGTATAAGATGCCAAGCACAATGCCACGCAGATCTTGAAAATACTGGAGCCATTCCTTCCACAAATCTACAACAATGAAGCATTCTACTCATTTTTAGTGAACAAAAACATTTTCCATTGCAATCTACTCAGAAATCATGATTTGTGAATATTTATGCAGTTTTGGATAGAACTAAAATACTCCTTGAAGAGTTGCACGATAATTGTGCTAACAGGAGAATCAGCATAAAAAGACAGTGCAACTATAAATAGGGAATATTGAAAGATGAATGAGGCCAGAATATGGGTGTCATGATAACTTGCCCAGTGCATGGTGGCCCCTCACTGTCCGCTGAACACTTTGTACTGCCTCTAACTTCCCAGACTCTTCTGCATCAAGTTAAAATATGCTAGACTTAACATGACAAGACTTCAAACGGAGCAATGTATCAACAAACAGCAAAGGCCATCTCACTCACCTATGAAGCTTATTTGTTCTTGAGCGTATGGTAATTCTGTGATGTATACCCGTCGAATTTGGGTCTAAAGCTGGCTGAGATATCTCCAGTCCTTCTGCTTTCACAATTTTCAAGTATCTGTAATAGGAAAACTGCCACTCTAATACGTTCTATGAAAAGACTGACGGCCCAAGTGATTAAAATATCCTCAACAAACTAGGATAAGAAAAAAAAAAGAAAAAAGAGGAATGAATGAAAGAAAGAACTGGAGAACGAAAACTTTCAACATCTATGGTAGCTCTTTCTCAATAGTTTTCATCACATCCTATGCACAAAGAATATAATCCATTTATTTACAAAGGGTGCAAGAAGAACTCGAGAGGCGTGCTAAATTAGACAATAAAATGCCCGCACTTGGTTCGTTTGCATTGTGTGCGTTGGAGAAAAGGAAAAACAACCTAAAGAGAAACATGAAAAAATGCAGATGGTGAAGCAGAGTATGGACAATGTGCATGGCACCAGATCTGCCAAGTTTTGCATAAGTACACAGAATACAAAAATTGTATAATTTTGTGGAACAGAGCCAAAGATCTTTAAGTTTTTCCTAGTAGAACCACACAATACTTATTGGCAAAAATGTGACATTTTCGAGGAGGAAAACATCAATCTAGGATGTAGAAAGATTGTCAGAAAAGAGTCAGCTATACCTTCCTGGGTGAAAATTATCAACACCCAAATCCTCATCCCAAAGAAATATATAATCATAAACAGACACCACAGCTGGATTCAGAAAGCGTTTTGCAAACCACCTGCAATAAAACAAACATCATCACATCACTTTCTGGGACTAGAAGTGTTGCTTTACATTATGCTCAATTAAAAGGGTGTCCCCAAAGAGAGAAACTGAGAGAGATACAGAGTGAGGGAGAGAGATTTTTCACTAGAAAGGCAATAGGACTCAAATATCTGATCGGTATCCCACTGAGATCTCTTAAGTCAGAAAATTACACCCATATCGTTGATTTAAAGCATCCTATCTGAAGGCTCAAATTCCCCTTTCAGAGTAACTGTTCAAACTTGTATGCTACAATTAATCTATGCACATTCAACAACTTGAAAAAAAAACTCATGAGCCCCCAACAGAGAAATATAACCTTACCATTTTGTTTGGTTCCAAGCAACTATATGAATTGCTTTCTTAGTCCAATCAAGATCCCACCATCCATCCACATTTGCATCATAATGGAATAATATAATCGTAAAATTCTCTGTAAGAAACTGAATGCACCAAAATTAGGCAAATAACATCCACGTTATGGCATGTTAATGTCGAAATACTTTTATAGCTTCAAATGTCAAACATTGAAAACAGCTATACCTTTCGAGCAATGGTGTCAACATTTCGTTTTTGGTTAATACCAACTGGAATTGCCAGCAAGTTATGAGAGCTTGATTTGTTAACCTGAAAATCCAAGACAATTGATATGATGGCAACAAATAAGAAACAATGACCATCTGCACAACCAACAAAATTACAAAAGCAAGTTATGACTTGAAGATAAATGCATGAATCAAAACCTAAGAAGCACGGACACGTCTCCGGGACTTTTGTATTTGTATTGCAAAAGTGTCGGATCAGACACGTTCCCGACACGTGAAAATATACGTCTTTGAGTATATAATTGTTTTCTCTGCATTGGACACATACCGAACATATACGCTTTTTATTTGATTTTGTCTTTAATAAGAAAAAATACATTCGTATAATATACAAACTTATTTATGTATTTAATGTATCCCCCAAAGTGTCCCTGTCCTAGTTTCTGAAAAATCGCGTGTCCGTCTTCGTGTCGTGTCATGCACATATGCGAATCCATGCTGCTTTGCTCAAAACAAAATTTTGAGAGTTGAAACTAGAGAATTAATAAGACAGAACCTAACCTTTGACCTTGAACTACTTGTTGGCCATAGAGGTTTTAACTCCAAGTCTGACCTAGCTTGAATGATGCCACGAGGTAAATTACTCAAACTACTAACAGCTGCCACAATATCCTGGATGTAAGCATCAGCACCAGCTCAGGAAAGAAGTAAATGAAAGGGACAAAACAAATGAACTACCCATCATGTGCAACTCCATAAAACAACAGGTATCTCAGAAACTTGCAAAATCAAGTATCAGATCTAATGAATACAAATCAGCAGCTGAGGTTATCTGGCAAGGTTAATAAATACGGGACTAAAAACAAAACAACTAGCAAAGAAACATAACTTGAAATTATTACCTTCGAGGTATAGAAGGGATTCAATTTTTCGTCCATCTGATGATAAAAGAACGATAAAGGAATTAGGGTGAATGATAGAGATGGCCCCAACATCAGAAGCATTACAAGTTAGAAGCATTAAGACATAAGATATATCAATCAAGAAACTAGTTTGAAGAATAGAGCAGCAGGTGATGAAAAGTATCAATTGGCACAAGGTTCCAAAGTTGATAACTTTTTGTTCAGATTACCACAAAAGGGAATCCATTCACGAGAAATAATCATATATTCCTATTATACACTACCAAAACATCTTCAAATAAACACCCACACTTTACAACAGCATCAATAAGCCATGCAGTTTATCCCAAGGATCATACATGCACAAAATGAACAAATAGAAGTCCTAAAACTCTAAAAGTGGCAAAGTAACCATACCTCTGTTTCTCGATACTGGTAATTAGTGGTTCTATACACTACGAACAACATAACTGTACAAACAATTCCCAGAAAAGGCAGCTGTTTCATTTTGACTCCGCATGCTCCCTGCACCACTACCATTGTATTACTTAATACTCTATAAACGACCTTCCATAATAGATTAACACAAACAAGATATTCAGTCCATCTACCAAGATTGCGAAATTAAAAAGAATTACAAGAAGATAAATAAAATATACCCCGTCAAACAATATGTGTCTTTTCCTCAGCATCCATCTCCACGATTTAACTGTAGCCATAGACAGATACACTTCGAATGCATTCTCATAACATGCTGGAATCAATAGGCCAGATTAAAACCAGAATAAATCTTCAGAGGCCGCTCCAGAGCCGAGGGTGGACAATCGAACACCTGACAACCAAATCATTTACAGAGATCATTTGGTCAGTATTAACACAGCAGGCCAAAAAAAAAAATTAATGAACACCCTAATGGCTTAGGGTGTTACCCACTTCATTACTCCAAAAACAGCAACTTAATGTCATTCTGGCCTACCACAAATTATTTTGCAATCAAGGTCACTTGCATACAATAATTTTTTTGTTCGAATTGTCAAGATTTCTAAACTAATTATCTCGAAATACTAGAAATTAAATACTATTTTCCAAACTAAAGATGTTATATTTTAAGTGTTAATGCCCACCGTGCCGTAAATTGGTGGAACTGCCACCCAAATCTCAAGCATAAAATCATCTCAATGCTGATGTCAACTTTTTTTTTTTTTTTTCCGGTTTTGATAATTCAAAGCTCTAGCAAATGACAAGCAATGTGTGTATGAGTGACAATAAGAGAGAGAAAGAGAGAGAGCCGGGGCCAAAACATGCCCAAAATAGAGCGTAGAAATGCTCTGGATTACCAAATCTGAAACGACAACATAACTACTACTCCTTGTTAATCACCAAAGCTTAAATATCAACTTAAATTTCCAAATTAACCCACATAAAAACAAACTGAACAAGATATAATCATTTATCAAGATTCTCAAATCCTAAACAAACACAACTGAAATCCTTGCTGAAAATTAAGACATTAACGAGCTCTCAAACAATCCTCTACTGGAGAGTTTGCCCGGTCGTTAACTTCAGCGCCTCGGAATTAGTCGAGCCTTGCGTAAGCTGGCCGGACATCCGGTTTTCCAAAAAAAAAAAATCCTCAACTTTCACTTTTGCGTCACCACCCATATTCACCCCCAAAAATACCAAATATTCTCTCGAAACTCAAAAACTTAAAAATCAGGTCCAAAAGAAACATCTCGATTAAAAACACTAATAATACAAGATCTCCGAATGATTTGTCATCTCAGAAACTATGAGCACACCAATAATCAGAGCCCAATTATCTCATCAAAAAAAAAAATGAACGGAGATTAAAGGGGGGAAAAAAATCACCGTTGCGATTGGACGCGTGATTAAGAACGGAAATCACGTGATAATCCAGCTGGACGAGGAGCTTGGGAAAACAACGGCGACCGGAATCGGAGTCCAGCGAGGTCGTATGCGCGCGTGTGGGTGCGATTAATGCGGTAGACTGAACTGTGAAGAGAGAGGAAGGGAGAGAGTCGAGAGACGGAAGGGCAGGAGGCGCCACGTTATATGGGGGTAGAGAGAGAGAGAGAGAGAGAGGGAGGGAGGGGGGCCGAGGTGAAATTCGTGTCGACTGTATAGAAAGGGCAAAAAAAAAATGCAGTGGGGTTTCCAAACAATCTTTGTCCTGTTGAGACTCCCTTATTTCTAACGATGACAACACTTAAATAGACATTTCGTGTATCTCCGAAGGTTGTTATTTTTTAAATATTTTTTTTATTTTATGAGATAGATTATTTTTTTATATTATTTTTAATTCAAAAAATAAAAATTTATTTAATTTGGCGGAGTAAGACCTTAGTCTACGACCACATCCAAATCTCATTGTGTAATTTGGGTGTGGTTGTAAACTTATAACTCAATTGGATGGAAATGAGTTATGGAGGTATTATTTATGGAGAGGATAAAAAAGTAGGGGTATTATTTAGCTATCCCTATCGCTTCCTCCACCGCAGCGCTCAATCTCATCATTCGTCTCGGCAATTAATGATCCTGATTTTTAAAAGAATTCTTCCAGTCCAAAGCATTTTTGGACGGTGAGATTGAGAGCAATGAAATAGAGCGATGGGGGTAGACTTTCTATTATGAATGACATATCCACGTTGACGTGACTTCTATGTATAATTTATAAATAAAAAAAAAATAGTACTTGATTTAGATGAAGTATTAAAAATGAGAAAAAAATAGTACTTGATTTGAATAAGGAATAAGCTAGGAATAAGGTTGTTTGTAGTTGAATGGAGAGATAACGTGAGGGGAGGGGATGAGGAGGGCCTCATCCACCCTATAAAATATGGACACCCTTTGAAGGGATAGCAGCGTGCTGTCCCGACCGAGGAGGCCCCCGTTCCGATCTTGTTCCGATGATCGAAAACGTTCACTTCGTAGAGCTCGTCAAGTTGAATAAGTAAGCAAAAAAATCAGTTTGATCAGATATCATTAAAGCCTCGTTTGATTCGTGGATTAACTGCTTGGGATAGAACTAAATGTACCTTAATCTTGAGTTATCCCACGTTTGGTTCCCGAAATGACTGTCGGGATTATTAATCTCATGATTGATTTTATCCCTATATGGGGGGTACTAAATAATCCTGGGGTTCAAAAATATTTCGATGATATTGAGATTGATTTCAAAAAGTATTTTCAGAATTATTTTCTTTAATATTAATTTCCGAAAATGTTATTTTCTAAAAATTTAAAAATATTAATTTCAGAAAATGTTTTTAAAAAATATTAATTTCAGAAATTGTTTTGAAATTTTTTTTTTAAAAATATATATTTTAAAACTTTCTTATTTTTCAAAAAAATTAAAAAAAAATTAAAAAAAAAAAACTATTTTCAAAACTTTCATGTTTTTCAAAAATGTTTTCAGAAATTATTTTTGTTAAAAAAATACGAAAAATGTTTTTTAAAACTTTCTTTTCTCAAAAAATGATTTCAAAAACTATTTTGTTTGAAAAATGTTTTCTAAAAACCGTTTTCTTCAAAAAAAAGTTTCAAAAACTAGTTCTTTTTTCTTTCAGAAAATTGATTTTCTACTTTTTTCAGAATTTTTTTTTTCAATAATTAGTTCAAAAACAAAAACTTTTCCCAAATTGTTTTGTAATAAAAATGTTTTAAAAAATTATTTGTTTTAAAATTTTTATTTTTCAAAAGTTTCTTTTTTCGAAAATGTTTTTTGAATTTTTTTTTAAAAATACTATTCCTTATCCCATAATTAATCCCACGCGAATCAAACATGGGATTGGGTGATATTAGGAATGAAATTAATTCAGGACAAATAATTCAGGGACTATTAATCCCAGGATTGTTAATCCCATCATTTTCAATCCGCGAATCAAACGAGGCCTAAGTGTTTGATCGGAACACATATAACTTGCCAATAATGGGTTCTAATAGATTTGATTCGGTGTTTCGGATCCATTCTTTTCAAGACAAAAATGTTTCGATTAGGTACTTAATTATATCCGATCGAGCTAATTTTTTTACATACTTGTTCAATTTCAACGAGCTCTACGAAGTGAACGTATCCAATTCTTGAGGCTAGACCAGAGCATAACCCCCTTAGCTGAGACAGCAGGCTGCTGTCCCTCAAAGGGACAGACCGGACAGTAGCTCCCCCAACTCCCTTTGAGGTGTCCATAAATAATAACTCCAAACCTCCCTAAATCATCATAATAGTGACTTGGGATGAAATCATCTTCAGAAAGTCTACACACATACAATATGTGCACAGATTGTGCACAGATTTTGTTGTGAGGCCCACCACAAGTCTCACACAAATCATCCGAGCCGTTCATTAAATGTAAAACATTTTTTCAAGGGACCCTATAAAAAATAAGCTCAATCCAATACCTATAGGTGCTCGATCCCACCATATAACTTTTCATTATCCGAAAATCTAAATGAAAAGTTAGATGGTTAGATGAAGTACCTATAGGTATTGGATTGAGCTTATTTTTTACGGGGGCCCTTGAAAAAATGTTTTACATTTAATGAACGGCTCGAATGATTTGTATGAGACCCGCGGTGGGTCTCACAACAAAATCTTGCACAATCTGTGCACAGATGCTGTGTGTGTAGCAGCTCTCAATCATCCCACTGTGTTTTGTCAAACCAAGACAAAAGTGTCACATCACTTCCTCATTCCGGTATTAACACATCCCCTCCATTACTTGGGAGGCGGGGGGGCTGCTCCCCCCCTTGCAGCTCCCCTTGCTGCTGCCCGCCCTTTCCGGGCCCACTCCGGTCTCGCTCCGATAATCGGAAACGTTCACTTTGTAGAGCTCGTCGAGTAGAACAACCATGTCAAAAATCAGCTTGATTGGATATCATTAAGTACCTGATCGGAGACCATATAACTCTCGGTCCATGGGTTACAATGGTTTTGATCCAGTGTTTCGGATCCATTCTTTCTAAAATAAAAAGGTTCCGATCAAGTACTTAATGATATCCAATCAAGCTGATTTTTGACATGGTTGTTCTACTCGACGAGCTTTACAAAGTGAACGTTTCCGATCATCGGAACGAAACCAGAGTGGGCCCGGAAAGGGAGGGCAGCAGCAAGGGGAGCTGCAAGGGGGGAGCAGCCCCCCCGCCTCCCATTAGTTGCATCCAATCAGGGCCTTATTGTATATACTTCGGCCTTAATCTTTTAATCCAGTTCAGGAAATATATAATAGTACCATGACCAATTTTGACTTAATAATTGTGAAAGATTATTAGTTTGTCTTAATTCAACAATTTTCCGCATTTCTTAATTGTGGGTCAATTTTCATAAATTATTGATTCTTCTTGACGAGATGAATCTGAAAAATAAACAAATTATGATCAACACTAAAAAAACATTTGAACAAAGACGAAAATAATAAAAAAAATAAATTTGTTTTTGGTTATTGTTTTGTTTGTTCAAAAAAAAAAAGTTTTGAGCATGATTTTTTTACTTTTTAGATTTCTTTCATCGAGAGTTGAGACGAATAATTAATCCAAACGAATTGGCGCAAAACTCACAAATGCAACCAAAAAAAAAAATCGAATAAAGAGAAAACATTAATTCTCCAATGTTATTATGCCAAAACAACTATTAAAAAAAAAACTTAACCATAGCCATTATTGTTGTAAAGTTTTAGGATTTTCGTGATTTTTACACAAACAAAAAATGTTACACATTGATTGATTATAGGATACTTTAGAAAAGTACGAGAAATACAGGGCAAAAACATTTACTTCCATTTGTTGTAATTAAGAAGTATTAGCAGCAACCATTATTATAGTATTTTTATAGTATTCTCGACTTTTAAATTTTTTATACTTATTACTACTATTCAAAATGGACAAACATGTTACTCATTAAGTAACTATAGCATACTGCAGAAAAATACGAGAAATACAGGCAAAAACATGGGAGACTTAGCCAAAAATTCCTCATATTTATGTTTTTTGAACTCAAGAATGAGAACCTTTTGCAATCAAACATAAAGACAAATGTGCCTATGAAAATGCTTAAATCTTATATTACCTTATAATTCTATGAAAGTGCCTAAAATCCCAGGTACCCTGTATATGAAAGTGCCTAAAAAACCCTAAGGTACCCTATGAAAGTGTCTAAACTACTAAATCTTGTAATAGGAAAATCCACCCTAAAACTCAGTGAAGGTGCCCAAATATGTTTTGGCTTTATGGCTAAAAAACTCAAAAAGTTAAAGGATTTTCACTAAAAATTATTTTGCTGACGTTTTTCCCCTAAATAAAACTATTTTACCAATCACTAATTTTCTCCAAAAGGATTTACACCAGCCGCTTCAGAAAGAAGATGAAGCTTGCAACAAAAAAGAAGCATAAAAAGCATCAATATAACTATGTTATAGGTTCATTTCAAAAAACTATGTTATAGGTTGTATCAGATAGCATTAGTGGCCTGATAAAAAATCAAAAGCGTACACACACTGCTCTCAATTTCACGGTTCAAAAGTGTTTTGGATGGCTCGGATTTTTAAAAAATCAGCTAGGCTAGAAAAGGTTTTTTTAAAAAAATTCGGATAATTGATTGCTGAGACAGACGGTAAGATATTGAGCGATGAATGTTGAATAGTTGGCATAGCTCTGTTGGATAAAAAAAAGTACATAAGAGTAAAGAAACGCAATAAAATATTACTACAATATTTTACACAACAAGCCTAGGCGGCGGCAATGTTTCAATGACGACTGGATGAATTGTCAGTTTTCAATTGTTAGCCGTCCATCTCGACAATCAATGATCCAGATTTAAATAAGAATTTTTTGAAGAAGAGTTTAACTTTTTTCCAAAAAAGTTTCATTTGAATCTAGATTATTCAAATATTTTTGGACGATTGAGATTGTACAGCATATTGCACAGCACACACTGCACAGCACAGCACGCCCCCGGGTTGGACGTAAACATATCATGCAAAATGTCGGTCAGATTGTTGTGCTCTTATACAATCGCTCAACAAACAGAAAGATGGCATTAATTAATTAGTACGTTGCCATGGCAAGAACCTTGTGATATTTACATGACTTCTATCTCCCTTTTGAAAAAAAGGAAAACTTTCAGAAAGAAGCTTTGGCCTCAAATTGTCTAGTCTTTTTTTAAAACAAGTTTCAGATTTTTCATTACAAATTTTGAAAAATACAAGTATCAGAATTATAGTAAATTGGAAATAAGTCATTCACTACAAATTCAACGCAACTAAAATAGCCCATTTGCCATTTGGGGGGATAAATAATCCTAACAAGTACAATGGAATAACACATCCACACTTAGGTGGGGTCCGTGGGGATATTCAAAACTTTTGATATGTGAGATACAACCCCAATTAAGGTTCCGTTCCGAAAACCTTTTTAAAAAATCGGTCCGGCTAATAAGTGCTCATGGGGCAATGTTTTAGGTGCAATAAATATACCCACATAAATGAGTTGTGTTTATGGGAACTAACAAAACATCAATGCCATTAACCATTATTCCCTATACTAGTTATAAATGTTTATAAAATCTATTCGTAATGACAATTCCCTTTTAAAAGTTAGGTAGGTGAAAGATTTTCAAACACAACAAAACTGTGGAGGCCATGGAGAGGGATTGAATCATTTTCCCGTTGCAAGTTGCAACGGTAACTGTAACTTGTTTTTTCAAAAAAAAAAAAAAAAGTTTTCTTAGTTTGAACAAAATCCCTTTCAAACAGGCAACATATTGAATAATATTAGTATTGAGAAAAAAAAAATTTTAAAATAAATTTAGGATCCCTTTTAAAAAATTAATTTTTAAAATTTTCTTCCAAAATCAAGACTAATCCTATCTCTTCTCTTCTCTTTTCCTCCCAACTTTGGTGAAGGGTTAGGTTTATTTTCTAAAAAAGGTCTCAATTTATTGTTACTGCAATATGTGATGTTGTTCGCATTTTATTTAAAATAAAAATGTGGAGCATTCTGTTTCATAAAGAAAAAATAAACTTTAAGCATTGGTGTAGTTGGTATTTAAATTGTTCCTACAGTGGTAGCTAATGCAAGTCAGTGGGGCTAATAACTCATTGCATGGGAACTAACCATTTGCTAAGTTCTAAACTCAATTAATACACTCTAACTTGTGCCCCAGGGGCATCGATTAGCATTTGTGTTAAAAAATAAGTACTTATTTTGTCACTTCTCATTAAAAAATAAGAAGGGTCATTCCACAAAACTCAAATAAAAAGTTTCTTTCACATTTTCAAATTCAAAAATAATATAAATGAAAAAAAATCAATTTTTTTGGCACCGTATTAAAGATCTTAATGAGATTTATCCAATAAGATCCATAGTGGTAAGAAAATTATTTGCGTAAACACATAATTTTTGAGCTTAGAGTTGCCATCTACAAAAAAATAAGACTGTTGCTATGATAATGGGCGCTGGTGAAGGGAAATCGTACCAGCGGTCGTGCCGGGCAGTCTTCGGCCACCGGACAGCCGATCCGAGCCATCGAAAAATTCTAAAAAAAAAAACCGAGGGGCCAACGCAGGAATCAACTGCAGCCGAGGTGTGTAGGATGCTTGATCCGAGCACCCCTTTCCCGTGTATATATGATCAAGCACCCTACACGGAAAATGGGTGCTCAGATCAAGCACTCTACACATCTCAGATGCCGTTGATTCTCGCAATGGCCCCCTTGGTTTTTTTTTATAAAATTTTTGGACGGTTCGGATCGGCCGTCCGGTGGCCGGAGACAACCTAGCGCAGCCGCCGGTATGATTTCCCTCCCCGGCCGGTCGGTACCTATATAAATTCTTCCAAAATAAGTACCAGCCTTCTTATTTTTCCAGAACAAGCCTTTTTACTATACAAAAAAGAAGTTTTTTATAGTGTTTCTTGAACGGGCTCTAATTTAAACTTTCAATGTTCAGATAAAAAATAGCGTATTCTTGTAAATGAAAATTTGGGATCTTGTAAAATGTATAACAAGATTCAAAAAAATTACGCATATAACTAACAATTGGGAATGAGAAATCTACGGCAACTGATTGGGTGGCTACCGATTCTGCACCGACAGCTTTGTGGGGCTCATTTTGAGTTCCGCACGAAAAATTTGAATAAAATAAAAAGATTGGATCGAACACATGTACATATCGAATTGAGTTGATTTTCCGCGACCCCACATGGGTTTTTTTAAAAAAAAAAATTGAACGACTTGAATTTTCTGTGCGGAATGTAGAGTGGGTTCCGTAAGACCGTTGGTGCAGAATCGATAGCCACCCAGTTGGTGGCTGTGGAAAAGTTGGACAGAGAAATATGTTCAGAAATTCATCCTATTGAGTACAAATGTACAATGCATGCAACTATACTAACCGAATACAGAACACTACTGGAGTAATTTTTTCCCAAGGGGGTATTTTCACTAAAAAAAAAATACTAAAAACTTTACAGATTTTATCATTTCATTTTCATTAACAAAAAAGTTTTACCATTTTATTATCTCGTTTTCACTAACAAAAAAGTTGTCAACAAATTTTTTTTTGTTACAGTAACTCTATTCATAAACCCATCAACAACTTGTTTACTACCGGAACACAATTTGACATTTTTCAACAACTTATTCACTACCAGAAACACCTAATAACTTCTTAACCACAAATAAAAATACAAAATTTTCACTATCAGAAATACCTAAATGTACCCCGTATACATGTATTTGTACCTTTCCAGCCTCCAGGGTTTCTTTATTTTTCTGAGGAAAATTCTAAAATCAACCCAATTGGCTGACAATAGTAAGTGTATGAATGTATATTTAAGGGTGTAAAAGTATACAGAAATACATATTTTTCTTGTCTTCCAATGTGCTTATCGTCAACTTAGTAGGCTAATAATAGCAAGACCATTTTTCTAATAATAATAGCTACTCTCTCTCTCTCTCTCTCTCTCTCTCTCTCTCTCTCTCTCTCTCGTGTCCACTTAAGTAGCACTAGTGATGGAGTAGTATTTACGCGTCGGGTTCGAGCTGGGGAAGGTTGAAGTGTTTTTTCAAATCAAAGTCGTTATATGGGTTAGGTTAGCAGTCACAGCACGTTAACCCAAAGAGGTCTCAGTCTCCGAGAGGAAAAATTATTCAATGCACCGTCACATGATGCCCCAAGGCCTTGAATGATTTCTCCTCTATGAGAGTCGCAATATAGTCTATCTACTCAAAAATATTACTAACATAAACAAAAGTCCACGTATCTAAGTATATGATAGTGTATGTATATTCTTCTTCATTTATTGTTTGTTTGTATGGAAAATCTAAGTTTAAAACACTAGTTATAAATCCTTCATTAATTGTTTTTGAAATGATCAATTTTTTTTGTTTTGGATAGAAATACCCCCAATCATACACCCCCCAAAAAAAAAAAAAAACTTTCGATATGTACAAAGGCCAAAACCAATGAGTAGATGCCGTGATGGCCAAAAAAAAATTGTAGCCAGAGGCCCAGAGTTCATAGAAGACCTTTACCCAGTTGTAGCCAAACAAATAGTGATGTCAACAAACCTTTACCTAGTTCTATACAAGGAGAAAAAATTTCATTGCCGGGTGGGTACCACGTGGTGTCCGCTCGGCGCATCCGGACAATTCAAGAGTGTTTTGAAAGGTCTAAATTTTAAAGAAACTTTTTCCCGAAAAAGTTAAACTCTTTTTTGGAAAAGTTTTTTTAAATCTGAACTATTCAAAATACTTTTGAACAACTTAGATACGCTGAGCAGGCACCACGTCAGATATACCTGCTCGGTACTGAAAAAATTCTCCTATACAAGACCTTCACACATTGGAATATGCCAGAAATTCCCATCAATGGTGAAAATCTTTCCTGGAAAAGTTTTTTTAAATCTGAACTATTCAAAATACTTTTGGACAACTTAGATACGCTAAGCAGGCACCACGTGAGATATACTTGCTCGGTATTGAAAAAATTCTCTTATACAAGACATTCACACATTGGAATATGCCGGAAATTGAAATTCCCATCAATGGTGAAAAAGTAAACAAACGATGCACTAATAGCAATGGTGAAAATCTGTCCAAAACGAAAAGTATTTCTGTGTAATATACTTTGCCCAAACCGAAAAGTATTGCCGCTCTACTTATGCACAAAAAGTATACTCATACAAGACCTTTAATTGGGGTATTTCTGTTCAAAATAGAAAAAATTGATCCTTTCAAAAATAATTAATAAAGGATTTATGATTAGTCTTTCAAACTTAGATTTCTCATACAAACAAACAACAAATGAAAGAGAATATATATACACTATCATATGCCTATGAGGCATACGTTAACAAAACCCTTACAGATATATCCAGAATTATTTGATGCGTGTAAACCCCCATATATATTATGCAGGATCCACTTGCATCTGATAATTTTGAACATATTTGTATTCAGATTTATATTATTCTTTCTATGTTTGTAGGCTTGTAGCAATGTTGTTATTGCATGAATAACTATCAATATTCCTCTCATTTTCTTTGGTCCACTCTACTTTTATTTTATTTTTTCTCTTTAAGGTCCCTTTATTCCGACAGGGATGGAGAATATTGGAGATTTAGAGAAGGGAGTGGTACTTATCATGCATGCCGAGTTTTTAAATTCTTGTAAATATTGGACAATTTGATTAGGTATAATAACGGAAGAGAAATTGCTCTGAAATTTAGTCTAGATTCAATCTCTAATGATTTTTTTTCAGAATTTGAAAGAACATCGAGTAGTGTTTTTATAGATCATTAGAACATGTGTGAACACTTTTTTAAGGTATTATAGATGCTTAAATTAAGATATACAAGTGCACTTTTTGGAGTAATATTAAATCGAATGATGTCATTATTAGTGATTGGTTTATTTCACTACCCGAATTCAAATCATGGCTCTATCCCTTTATTCCATACATATAGGGAACTATTAGATTCATGTCATGGAATAATTTTTAAATCGATCATCTCACAAGTTAAAATTTTGGTCCGTCCTTATTTATGTTATAACTACTAAACTACAACTCACTAGTTTAGATATCAGAGGATCGATCCAATGTTTTGAGCTTTTTATCTCCCTCAAACTTTAGCAAAACTACATGTAGTGCGCATAATTTTGTGGCAGATTATAGATAATGATAAAATCCAAAGGACACTTCCATCTTGTCATGTTTGGAGGAGAAAAGGGTGAAAATGGGGTGAAAGAGCTAACTCTCTTACTTTTAGGACTAGTTCTGAAGTTCACAAGAAATGGTAAAATTTGGTTGGAAAAAAAAATCTTATGGGTAATTGTTCATCAAAATACAAACTTGGACACATAAATTCTCACACATACCCCTATCTCTCATGCTTTGTCTCTCCCTCATCCTAACACACTTACGGGTAAAAATACAAAACATTTCTTCATTTGCTTCTCTCGCCTATTATACTTAAGAAACCATACGTAAATGAGGAATCAAGATCGTCTGGTGTGATTTTTTATTATGTGACCCCTTCATGTGCAACAAAATGATATCCACCGTAGTGACATTCAATGGTCAATTTGATCAAGTCTTTAATTTTGCTAGTCCAGATGTGTTTATGGTTCAAGCTAAAAATCAGGTTGATCGAACATCAACAAAGACTCAGTAGAATCACACTTGTCTAGAGAAACAAACAATTAGAAAAGGGTACGTTGTCCATTTCTCTTGTGAAAAATGTGCCTCATTCTGCTGGATAATAATCTCCGATCAACCTAATTTTTTGCACAGACAATAAACACATCAAGACGTACAAAACGAGCAATTCCGGACCAGTTTACACGCACCTCAAATTATTCCCTTCCGCCCCTCCCACATCTTGTTGTTTCGGGATATGTGTCCTGAATTCCAAATATCAAGTCTAGATCATTTTGTGGTCGGCTTGACATTATCTATATCATCTCGTGTGCATTTTATTTATGGGAAAGTCTACAATATACACCTCTTAAAAGGGTGTACCATATGCACCTATTTTAAGGTTCATTCATAATATTTTAGTATGTTTCGTAACTTTTGCTCTATAATTTATAACATTTTAGTAGTATGATTCGTAACATTTTCATTATAGTTCATAACATTTTGGTATATCTCGTAACCTCTATACGATTCGTAACTTTTTAGTAATACGATTCGTAACATTTTTTCTCTACAATTCATAACATTTTAGGGGGTGCATATATATGATACACACCCAAATAAATAGTGTGTATTGTAGTCTTTTCCTTTTATTTGTAGTATATGTTAAGGCCTCGCCAATCCCAAAAGAGATCTGGAGTTTAATTAGGAACGAGTTGACTCTACGGTATTTTTATTTTTATTTTCCTGATAAGAGTTGACTGTACGTTATGTACGGGCTACGTAGCTTACATATGATAGTATTAATGACTACTTTGTTAAGCCATGTTCCTATAATCCTATTGATCAAGAATGGTGGATATAGTAAGTAGTACTTAAATGTATTTATCCATCTGAATCTGAATATCTGGATCTGAACTTCGATATGTTAATAATAAAACTTTTTATTGCGTGTGCCTAAATATTATTCTTGATGTGTGTAAAATTTCAATCTGGCATCGAGGTACGAGTTTCGAAACGTACAAGAGGAGAAACTATTTTGGAAAATATTATATATGGGTTGACTATTGGTGGTTGGAATTGATTTAGATTAATGGTCATGCTTAATTACTATTATGTCCGAACTTTGATCGGGAGGCTAGCATATGGGGTACGTGTGTGTTCCATTGAAACTTGGACACATGAAAATAACAAGTGGAAGTAGGCCCAAATCGAGCCAAGGAACTTTAGCATGCGTTCCTATCATTTGAAAAAAATTGCGTAAGTTGCAAATATGTATGAGAAAACTAATAAGAGTTTGTCATCTACGGAATCGCATGCATGTTCGAATCTTACGGGGACCAAACATTTCAAACCTAAAACTTCTTGATGTGTAGAAAGCTTTTGCAAAAAGTTGCAGCCAAGTTCGGAAACAGAAGAAGAAACTATTTTGTACATATTATATTATAAATAATAATATGCCCTGACTATTGGGGGTAGTTTCCACTAAATTAATTAAAAGTTTTTGATAACTTTTAGTCCTTACGTATCAAGTAAACAAGCAGTTTCCACTGGACTAAAAGTGGCAGCACTTAACCAAGAATAACTTGCCTACAATTTGTTAAAGGGACCACAAAAAAGTTAGAAACAAAAAGTTTAGTGGAAACAGAACTGTTTTTATTTTATTTTATTTTTTTTCTGCTCAGGAAACAGAACCGTTGAAGGATATGCTGTGTTTCGGGAAATCTAGATATGGAGTTGCCTATTTTTTTTAGGGGTGACTGTCACTTTTCGTTAGTTTTAGAGTTTGGCTGTGTTTCTATGTCTCTATATTCAGATGAAAATCTGTAATTGCCATATGGACTTGTTTAAATGAATATGCTTCTTTCGTTGACCAAACAAAAAAAAGGGGCTAAAAGTTGTAGGTAAAAATATAGCGGAAACAGGACCTCATATTATTTATATATATATGTCCGACCTTTGATCGTAAGGCTAGCACATTATGTTTGTCCCATTGAAACTTGGATACATGAAAATAACAACTGGAATAGATTAATGAATATTACATCAAGGCCAATATATCCAAATATATGTATATAATTAGAGAGAGATTAGAGAGGCAGTAGGCCCAAATCAAGCCTACTTTGGTTGGTGGAGGAAACAAAATTCTATCATTAGAGGAAAAAAATACACATTACGTAAGTAACAAGATTTTTTATTTTTTTTGCCATTATTGTATACATTTGTGTGAGTTAACGGGAGAGTTAGTTAGTTTATTCCACAGTGTCCATATTCTTGAACCCCATACGCCTCTGCCGAGGCTCAAATCCCGGCCTCTCTTGTGAAAATACTAAAAGGTAACCGCTAAGCTAAAAGCCCTTTTTTTTTTTTTTAACTGCTAAGCTAAAAGCCTTTTGGTTAAGTTA